>PDND01000086.1:0-108439 GCA_002572855.1 [Emmonsia] crescens
TTTTTTTTTTAGAGAAAGATTTCTTTTTTTACTTCTTCTTCTTCTTCTTCTTCTCTTTTTTTGCACAATATAAAGTGAGCAGCATATCGTCATCATGAGTGTCGTTGGCATAGATTTCGGCTCACAGTCGACAAAGGTTGGCGTTGCTAGGAATAAGGGTATTGATATTGTGCGTATACACCTCATTTCTTTTCCTTTCTCTCTTTTTTTTTTTTTGCTTTTTGCCTTTTGCCTCCCTTTCCCCATTTGCTCCTTTTTCTCTTATCTTTTCTGTTTTGCTTTGCGCTGTTTGGTGTCTTGTCGTCTTTTGTTGAGGGAGATGTGGTGATGTTGATGATGTGTGATGTGTGATGTGTGATGTGGTGATGGTGATATTGGGAGGGGCCGGACATTTTTCTTTGCCCAATTCTTTTATTTTACTTTTATACTCTCCTTGGGGTTCATCTCTCACTGACCAAGTGTCCTCGTTTGAGGAATAAACAATTAGATCACGAATGAAGTCTCCAATCGGTCTACACCGTAAGTTCAACGTCGAACCCCCGCCACCCTCAAATCCCCCACTTGGGATATCATATATAGCTTACCTACTTCTCCAACGCACACACCCACACAAAGAAAGAGGGATATACGCTAACATGCTATCTCCCTATCTACAGATCCATAGTCGGATTCGGTCCCAAGAGCAGATACATCGGTGAGACTGCCAAGACGCAAGAGATCTCCAATCTCAAAAACACCGTTGGCACCCTGAGACGTCTCGCTGGCCGTTCTTTCAAGGATCCCGATGTCCAGGTCGAGCAAGACTACAATACTGCCACCTTGGTCGATATCAATGGCGAGGCTGGCGCTGAGGTGTCCTATCTGGGCAAGAAGGAACAGTTCACTGCTACCCAGCTCGTGGCTATGTTCCTGACCAAAATCAAAACCACCGTCTCTGCCGAACTGAGACTCCCCGTTGCAGATGCTGTGATCAGTGTGCCTCCGTGGTTCACTGATGCCCAGCGTCGGAGCCTTCTGGATGCTAGTGAAATTGCCGGTTTGACATGTCTCCGCCTCATCAATGACTCCACTGCGATTGCCCTGGGTTGGGGTATCACCAAATTCGACCTACCTACCGCGGAGGAGAAGCCTAGACGCGTTGTCTTTGTTGATATTGGACATAGCGACTACACCTGCTCCGTCGTTGAATTCCGCAAGGGAGAACTAAACGTCAGGGCCACGACATATGACCGCCATTTCGGAGGCCGCAACTTCGATAAAGCCCTGGTCGACCATTTCGCCAAGGAATTCAAAGAGAAGTACAAGATTGATATCAGAACTAACCTGAAAGCGTGGACCCGGACTCTTGCCGCTGCAGAGAAGCTAAAGAAGATCCTGTCCGCCAATGCTGCTGCACCCATGAGCATTGAGTCCCTGATGGATGACGTCGATGTGCGCAGCTTCGTCAAGCGCGAAGAACTGGAAGCAATGATCAAGCCCCTTTTGGACCGCGTAACAGTGCCCCTGGAACAAGCCCTTGCCGAAGCGAAGCTAAACCCAGAAGATATCGACACCATCGAGATGGTGGGCGGCTGCACGCGCGTGCCCATCCTCAAAGAGAAGATCAGCGATTTCTTCGGCAAACCGCTCTCCTTCACGCTCAACCAGGACGAAGCCGTCGCCCGCGGCTGTGCCTTTAGCTGTGCCATTCTCTCTCCAGTATTCCGCGTCCGCGACTTCGCTGTCCACGACATCGTCAACTACCCCATCGAGTTCACGTGGGAGCAGGCCCCCGAAATCCCCGACGAGGCCACCTCCTTGACCGTTTTCAACAAGGGCAACGTTATGCCATCGACCAAGATTCTCACGTTCTACCGCAAGCAACCGTTTGATATCGAGGCGCGATATGCGAAGCCTGAAGGCCTGCCTGGCAAGGCCAACTCATGGATCGGCCGCTTCTCCGTTAAGGGCGTCACACCGGGCCCCGATGGCGATTTTGCTACTTGCAAATTGAGAGCTAGGCTTAACCTGCACGGTGTCCTCAACATCGAATCTGGATATTACGTGGAGGATGTTGAAGTTGAAGAGCCAATTCCAGAGAAAGAAGGCGAAGTAAGTCTTAAATCCCCCAAACCAACCCCCCCTCCCTTTCTTCTCTCCCCAAATAATTTCCTCTCCCGTTGAGGTTTTGGTTTTTTTTAACGAAAAGACATGGACAAAAATCACAACCGACGTAAAGAAAAACGTGTTTTCTAACATGAGAAAACTCTGGAAACAGGCCATGGATACGGATGCGCCCAACGGCGAGGCCGCAGAGGCCAAGCCGAAAATGCGCAAGGTCAAGAAACAGGTGCGCAAGGGCGACCTGCCCATTTCATGCGGCACAGCGGGGCTCGACAAGGCCACCAAGGAACGCCTGGGCGAGAAGGAAAATGACATGTTCATGGAGGACAAGCTTGTTGCCGATACGGAGGATAAGAAGAATGAACTTGAGTCGCACATCTATGAGCTGCGGGATAAGATTGATGGTGTCTACTCTGAATTTGCCAGTGAGGAAGAGAAGACGAAGCTTAAGGCGAAGCTTGATGAGACGGAGGTATGTTCTTCACTCCCCACCCAGCACCACCAAACATTCCATCTGTATCCATATCCAAAATAACCACTAACATAAAAATTTTTACAAAATTTCCAGGACTGGCTCTACGAAGACGGCGAAGACACCACCAAGGCCGTCTACATCTCCAAAATGGACGATATCCGTTTCATTGCGGGCCCCATCATCCAGCGGTGGGCGGAAAAAGTCGAAACTGAGCGCATGGCCGCCCTGAAGGCGCACGAGGAGGCGAACGCGAGGAAACGCGCGGAGCAGGAGGCGAGGAAGAAGGCGTCCACCCCTGCGGCGGCCGATGCGGAGATGAAGGATGCGGATGCTGCGTCTAATGGAGAGAAGAATGGGGATGGGGATGAGTCTATGCCGGAGCTCGACGAGGCTTCGTGATTATGATTTTGATTAATTTGTGATTTTTCATGTTGTATGCAGTGTGTCTTGTTTTATTTTCTTCCGTTTCCTTCCTTTTTTTTTTTTTTAGAATAATGTGAAAATTCTTTTCTTTTTATTATTTTTGTTTATTATTAAAAGAGGAGCGAGTGAGTGAGTGGTGGGGGAAAAAGGGGATTCGACGATGACGACGATGATAATGATGATGATCGTTTTCTTTTCCTTTCGTTTCTTTTCTCCCTTTCCCTCTTTTCTATTTTTATTTTCTATTTTTTACAAAAACAGAATTTTTCGTTTGCTTTTTTAAATCTCCAGCACGTATATCTAGCCCCTCCAACTTTCCAGAACTTTTATCCCTTTCCTTCCCACCTTGCTCCCCCTTCTATCTCCTTTTACTTCTCTCTCTATTTAGCCCTATTTATTACTTGAATATCTACTCCGTATATATATATGTACTTAAAACAAAAAAGCAGCCTCGGCGCTCTTGCTCCAGCCGCAGCAAGCAGAAAAAGGAGAAAGAAAAGAGGAGAGGATAATAAAAGGGAAAAATGAGGGAGAGAAAAGGGAGAAACGGGAAGGGAAGGAAAGGAAAAGGGAAAGATAAAAGTGTTATTTTATACAAACTACACTCTGTCTGTGGTCAGCTCACAGTTAATCAGTGCTTTTTTTCTTCCCATCTTTTAAAACTGCCCTTCCTGGCCATCCTCATCCCTCTCTCTTCCACAGCACCTCATTTGTAACTGACAGCACAACGCCCACACATGTCCCGTTAAATTGCTTTCTTTTCTTTTGTCTTCCCTTTTGTCATCTTTTATTATTAGATGGTCTTAGAATGGTGTGAGGAACGAATAATACTAAAAAGGAAGCTGGATTCAAGAAAGAATAGATGTATAGAAATAATCCATATATCATTTACTAATGCTTTCGGTTCTTTGCAGTTTACTTTTTGAATGTATGCAGTGCAAATAACGAAGCGCAAGAGGTATCCTGCTCAAGCCTCCAGCTCCAGAATCGGAATGAGGGCGGAATCCCGCCCCGCCCCGCTCCCGTATTCTTACATTCTTCAGGAGTGGGGTTTAACGCGGTTTATTTATACCAAATGAATTCTACTCTATCATAATAGTAATAATGTAGTCATGCATGTTCCAGTAGTTGTCTGCTCCTCCTTTTCTACACGCTATTACTCTCTAGATTAGTTATAGTGTGCGTAGGGGTGTTGTCCCCCACGTTCTACTCATTCTATGCCTAAATGCTTTTCTCTCTTCCTATCTTTTGCATATCCGATACGGGCTTGAGGCTTGAAAGCTCCTTTCACAATAAACCAACTACATCAACGGCCTGTTCCTGAACTGCCCCTCTCGCTCGAAGGATGCATTCGTGAGCGGGAGGGGAAGGGTTTCCTTGACTGGTCTCGGAATAGAGGTGTATCATGAACAACTCAATCTTAAAATCGTACTTAATTTCTTAGGTCAAAAAAAAAAAAAAAGGAAAAAAAAAAGGAAAAACCATCAGCATCTATGAACGAGAGATAAAATGTCCAGTTCGGTTGTGTGCCTTGCTTGCGGTCCTGTCGTCAAGCTTTCCGTGATGTTCTGTACAAAACTCGAGGTTAGTCGAATTATCGATATCCCCTTTCCCTTCCAACGAACTTTTCAATCAAGCACGTTAACTCCTTGAATGTAAAGCGTTGACTATAGCGTAGAGCTCCACATTCTGCAAATCACGAACTCGTTCCATTTATATATAGTGCTCCCACAACCTAATCCCCTTCCACACTAATCCCTGACAAAATCCGCTATTATTCTGTAGATCGTAGTCATACACTGTTGAAACCCGCAACCATGTTTTGGCGGATGAATGCTGTGAACAATACTCGCTGAGCCATCGTTAAATCATAATTGTCGATCGTGTCTCACAGCCTCCAGTCTGTGGCTTGACCTTGCTGATCAGCCTTCGTGCGTTTGTTGGTAACTTATTTTTATCCTTCAAGCTTCTTGGCTTTAGTTTGCCTGTCTGTCCTCGGTTCAACCAAATGACATGACTGCTCCTTGCAGAGCGGCTGGGCACGGTTGCAGGGGTGGTTAAACGACTTTTGAGCTCCCTTCGATTTATCAATTACACAGCTGGTTTCAGAGAAGTCCATACTCCGTAGCGTAACCCCCAATAACCAAGGATAGCAGGAATGAATCAAATCGAACAATCGGTGGCATTCCCAAGATATTTCTTGGAGGACAAATATATAAATCTGTGGTTAATCCACATCCAGCCTTTCCCTGCTGGTTGGTGGAGAGAAACATGTGAAAACGGCTCTCCACGGAATCTGTAGTTTTATTATCAAGGGATGGAGGATACGGTGTGTCACCAGGGCCAATATTTATCGAGACAAAATAAACGAAATTCTTGCAGGCGTGCCAAATAAGCCTCAGCTGAGCCGAAATGGCGGGGGTGAAAAGAAGTGGAGCGGAGTGCCGGGGATCGGGTTAATCAACCCTGATAATATCATGGCTGTGAAGAGTTTGATTGTCCCATGCCCCTTGTATGTTCGTTCGCGTCTAGGCCTTGGTTCAGAAGAAGACCATGTGTAAATGTGCCCGCTGTTAAAACGGTTGACGTATTGACTGACTGCTGGCCCAAATCATCCGGGGGGTTATGTATGTCGTCTCCCATTAGCCCCGGAGCGCCTCACCGCCGCTGTGATGATTGAGAGAAAGTTAATTGACAAAGGCCTTGGTGTGTTGGGTGCGAACGGCTCTGCCCCATTTTAGATCAATAGAAACTGTAACATTGATCCCACATCTCCCTTTAGGAAGGCAATGTAGGGTAGAGAAAGGCGGCAAACAGTCAAGAAAAGAATATTTCGCCCAGGGAACCTATGGCCTTTTTATCTGATTGGCTCTTCTCTTGCAGAAGGTTCATGCTGGTCTCACTGCAACCATGTTCACATCGCAAAAACTGGGAGTGTCTGGTGTCCTTTATGCCGGGACGGGCATGGGAATGAAAGATTCTCTCAGCAGCCGAGCCCCACGAAAATAGCTAATCAAGCTGTGCTCAGCACAAGGATTCCCCGATTGAATTGGCTACCCCAAATTTTCGCTTGAGCCTCAAACGGTGCGTAAAGTGGAGTGCTCGTATTCGCAAAAAAAGCAAATATGGACCATGCAGTTCTGCAGAAGAAGGGAAAAGAACCTGGCAGAGAGGCCAGAAAGATATGATTTTTGCCTCAAAATGGACATTTACAGTCCAAGCCAAAATTGCTACCTGATCCCACCCGCTCTATCTCGCCGACAGGGCCGTATAATCAGCCCATTGATAGTTTCATATAGTACAGAAAAGGGGACAGGGGGGACGTCCGTGACCTTAAGCTAGTGGGCTGCGAATGGGTCAGCCTGGTAAGAATTGGAGCACTACCCCACCAGTCAACTAAAGTTATGGAGATGGTGGGTACCTGCAAGGCTTGTTCCAACGCCTAAACCCTTGGCTCCACGGTTAAAACCTCGGCGATAAGAAGCATGAAGGACAGTGTAGTTGAACGGGAGGAAGCAAATCAGAATCGAGTAAAATTCAACGGATGGCTGGTTCTAGGGATAAACGACTTAAATAAAAAAATTATATACATGCGTTCATTTATATTGCAAGCGAAAAAATAACAGATTGGTATATCCACCCAGGCGCCTAGTCATATAAAAGCAAAATAGGAATACTAAACTCGCTGCTAAATATTCAATCAATCAAGGTCTAAGTACTAAGCCAGGCCTTTTACTTCGTCCATACCCAGATCCATTGGATAAATTCGTGGAGATTATCTTTGGTCAGCCCTTCGTCTGGGAAATGCAATCTTCCCTTTCTCTTCTCGCTCGTGACCTGGACACAGTTGCGAAGATCGTTGGACCTCTCTGGGCCCCATTGCGAAAAGTTGAGCCCATGCTTTGACAGCTTGTAGCCTATAACAAGCAAGAAAAATACGGGAACCTAGAACTAAATTAGTTTCTGCAATTCTAGAAAGCCCTAGCTCTTGTATAATTCAACTCGAGTAGGCTTACTCCAATGTACGACGCGAAAAATCCGCGAATGTCGAATGGGTCCTGTAGGAAGGAGGGCACTCCGTTGAATATAACCAAAACCGTGCAGGCAACTAAGCCGTAACAAGCTTTTAACCATTGCCCGTGGGATTTGTAAGGATACTGAGGGTGGTTACGGTCATAGCATGCAGCTTGGGCTTCGGATGTATTCCCGTATAGCTTAACGTCATGTAACCTGTATGTAACATTAGTAGTTAGTCCTGTCGTAGCAACAAGCCGGTAGATATGGTGATTGGACGTACGTTTTAAAGAAACCTAGGTAGGTGGCACAGACGACGATGTACACAATCAAACATGACACTGTGCAGTTCGTTGCAAGTTCGCTCAATCTCTACAAATCATGGTTCAATCATGGTGAGCCAAAGTTCATCGCAATATCGAGTATCGTTGGTTTACTAACCTGGTCTGACGAACCAGTCCCCAAGTATCCGAGGCACATTAATGCGCCAGTCACCAAGACTGCCCTCAGTGGCACACCATTGTGGCATTGACGCAGCCTTCTCGTGATAAACTCCGGTCCCGTCTGATCACGTAGCGCCAAAGTATGCAGGACTCTCGAAGAGACGTACATGGTGTTAATTCCCGACGCAAACGCAGAAAACAGGTAGATTGCGTTGAAAAAGTGAGCGGCGGCCGGAAGTCCCCCCTGGACTACAGCGATCAAAAATATCGAATGTGAGCTCTCGGACTGACCACCACCGTTAAGGAAGGGATGATCGTATGGGACCAGAAATGAGGCTGTCAACACGCAGAGAGTGTACAGAGTGACTACTCGAATCGAAACCTTACGCGACGCCATCTTCATACTCTCGGCATTGGACAACGCTTTACTTTCTGCTGCCGTAGCTGCAACCATATCCATGCCTACATATGAGAAAATAATGTTTGTGAAGGTCGTCCTATAGGCATAATCCCATCAATCAGCACATAACTAGTTAATAGAGGATAACACATCTAAAGAAAGTCAAGTCTTACCACACCCCAAGGAATGTACCAACTGAGCCTCCGATCTCCCGCTGAACTTCGCCAGTCATGTGGCCCCTAACAGTATACTTCGGCGCAAAAAAGGAGTATGGGGAGTCCCAGTCTTGGGTCAATTGTTAGCTTCATTCCCCTACAGGTGCCAGGTCAAGATCATCAATACATACACCGAGTACTGACAGGGGTCTTATGGTATCTAGTGTCCAAGGCTATTGTCCCAGGCAAAGTCAGTATTTCTTTGAAGAGCTCACAAGGGTTCATAACTGACGCTGCATAGTATCCAAAATAACCATCATTAAAATAACTAAAACAAGAAACGAAAGCTTTATGCAGCCGAAAACGTATTCGAGTTGGCCATAGTACTGCAAGACATATTATTAATGTAGTTCTTGTTCGCCAAGCATACGACATATCCATTGCTCACCTTAACGGGTAACGTATTGATCAACGTTACAGTTATCAAAACTACAGACACCCACACTGCAGCATGGACACTCCCTCCAGTTACCCATTCCAAATGCGTTCCGTTGTCATCGATATACTTGAAGCGAATAGTATTTGCCACGGCGACTAGCTGGTCGGCCGCAAGTACAGCGTAGGCGAACCTTTTTTTGTTAGCTCTCTAGTCCAAATCCACTAGTTACCACCCAAAGTACGAGACGTGTGTACCAGTATATCCAACCGACAGCAAAACCAACACCACGATCTAAGAAGCGCCGAGGAAACTCCATAATTGGAGCATTCACCGGCATTAATGCAGTCATTTCACCCAGGCAAGAGACGACTGATGAGATAACAGTGCCCATAAGCACATAGCCCAGAACTGCGCCGCCAGGTCCAGCGGAGGAAAGGGATCGACCGCTCCCGAGAAAAAGTCCTTTTAAAATGATTAGATGTGAGATATATAATAGATGCGAAGTTGTTCAAAAGGGAGAGCTACCATTTCCAATTGTCCTATTAGCCAGAGCGTGTTTCGTTATTGATATGTTCCTATGTTGTGGTTGTGGGTGTTCAGGGGAAGTGGTGGTATTTACCCAGAAAAAGCAATCATCTAAAGGTTCGCAATGTGGAGTCAGCGAAACTCTTCTCTCCACACTAACTAGCAAAACCATTTATTAACTCACATTAATCTGCCTCTCATTCAACACCCGCCTAGAAAAAGGGAAAAAAAACCATTAATAAACCACAATCGAAAACACGCAGATCGGTTGGAAATCCAGCTCCTCACCAAACACTGTCCCCGCTGGTTTTCCGCTCTTCTTCCGCCTGCCCGGCTTCATCGATGAATAGGTGGTGTCCAACCCGCGTGCCCGCCTCATCGGTTAACTGAAGATCTTCTCCAAGGATTTCATGGAAGTGCGGCGAGACCGCTTCAGGCTTTTCGTTATCCATAGGAACAGATTGATAAGATACTGTCATACTTCTGAGTGTTTTTGCGTGCACTATCAAGTCAAGAAGGGAAACGAGATATGCGACTGCGAACGAACTGGGGATATATAAAGTCTTACATTGCAGAAGAGCAAGCTCGTATTCGTCCCACCTTGCCCTTGACCATTTCTGACGGAGTGCCTAGGCTGGACAAGGAGCAGCGATCAGCGATCCAGAGACACCGCCCCTCTGCAAGCTGCCATCGTCTCCCAGTGCCCAATAATGGTTACCAGCCAGTGCCGTGTCCGAAAAGAGACAGTCCTTTTTGCAAGGGGAGGGATGACGCGACGACCAATGCATACGAGAACAAGTTGCAGGGAATATCGATAATGTCCCACTCCTATTGGTGAGCTGGCGGCACAATTGTCCAGCTTCGGGTCACTAAAAAGGTGAAGATATGCAGCAGTACAACTCAAATAGAGTAACAAAGCCCAGGCTGCAGCCAATGATGACCCAGTGCGGGGAGCGATCAATTAACGTTGCTCCTGAGGCTGCTCCCCGCAGTAGGTGCTACCGAAACTAGGGTCCCCTCCCAGCCATGATTTTCATGATTCCCAAATACGACATCGTATAATTACGATTGAACGTTAGTCTCCCGATGAGCCGCAAAGAGATGCTTCTTGCTTGTATGGAGGACTTCTTCAAGACGACCGGCCGCCAGGGTCAACACAGCCACGTGAACTCTCTAGCTGGTGTGGCGTTTCTCGAACTGAAGGCCGATAGGAAATAGTTAATTATTATATTTCGGTATCACCAACCTCACAGGCTATATGAGCATCCTTGTCTGTGCTGCAGCCGCCTGCGGAACACTAAATTCTAATCTGCCCCCTTTCTTTGTCGTTTGCGCTATGTAAGCCTCAATCAGCAACTAACGCTCGAACCATCCCTTCCCTGGCTTCTCTCGCCCAAGTCGCCAAGCGAGTTACATCCACAGACATAACCAGAGTTCCAAGTGTCACCGCTTGACACCATGGTGGGGTACAGCAAGTGCGCCTACTAGCAAATAACACTAACTATCTATGACATCCAAGTTCCTTTACAACTAGGAGCTAAAATTTCTCGCAGATCACCGTCTATTATCCACAGTCCAGCTTATAACGAACGAGTGGTGCCCAAACGGCGGAATATCCAACTGTCTGGGAACCACCCCACGTGGCGAAAGGCCCCAGGGTTCAAGCGCTTGTATGCTATGGCTACAACCACTATCACTTCGTCGTTATCTATGCGCTTGGGAAATGTCTGGCAGGCCCTTGCGCTTCGAAGCGACGTGGAGGATATCATCAAGGAATTGCTAGGCCATTTCTCACTAGAGAAAATATATTCAGACGGTAATAAAGAATCCTATCAGGCCCTCGTGACAACGTTGCTTTCCCAGCTGAATGCCATTTTCTACATCCAACGTCTATCATTACCTGCTGAGAAAATACACACGGGGCCGTATCTTGGATTTTTGGCGAGTTGGGAGACAAGTTTGCGATGTGTGGAATTTGTTATACAAATTGTGGAGGAGGGCCGAGAGAGTTTGTGGGAAGTCCGCCGACTCAGAGATCATTACCTCGCCGAATTCCTTCTGTTGTCTCTACGATTTCTGTCGCTACATCCGAGAGCACCAACGGGCAAACGGGCCAAAGATCGTCGAGAACGTTTTTCGCGCATACATAGGTCTTTGGAGCGTGTTTATGATAGCTACCCGGGTCCAAAATCCTTTCTTTTGCAAGTATGCAAGGAAGTAACAGGTTCTTTGCGCAGCGATCCCGATTCGCTCGCCCTCCCTTCGAGATTGAGATATGAACTACCGAATTTGGGAATAGAATTGGTATGCAGCAGTCAGACACAAAAGATAGATTATGAATGGGTGTATCTGTTCTTGAAACTAACATTTCTTCCTATGTTTAGTATCCTCTTGCGCACTGCCTGCTGCCGGAGTCGGTTTCTATTATCGTACCAAAGGACGGATCGTCTGATGACTGGTTATGTCAGTTTATGGCCTTACGGGATGTCACCCTGTTCGTGGTTGGGGCGAATATTCAATATGCAGTTAATACGGGAACCCGAAATCCACAACTCCAGGCAGTATCTTCGGAAACTCGGAATGCAGTCTTGACTGCTCTAGACAATATCAAACTACCGCATCACTTTTCTAAAGCAGACTTAATTGCATCCTTCAGCGACGACTTTCGAGTTGTGCTTCCCAATACACCCAACGTTACAACTCGGGATTCTTCTGAATCCGATGATGATGAACATGTGGCTGATGCACTAGATGCTCTCTGCCAAAACCTTAGTTGCCGCCGGTTGATTGGCCGTGTGAGTGATAGGGAAGTGGTCCACAGTATAACTGAAATAACCCGGAATATTGCACTGTTCGATGATCCCAGTGGCCAGTTCAGAGCATCCCGCCCCAGGTTGTATGTTCTAAATTGCCGAGGGTGCCACTTAGCTGGATATTCCCAGCTGAGATATCTGGAAAATATTAATCTTCCTGTACGTCTTAAGCTTCTGTAAAAAGTCATGTTTGTTACCTGTCATTCACAAAATCTACTTCGTTGTCTTACTCCCACCTTCTAACACCTTTTTTCATTACAGCTTGATTCGGGAGAAGTTGCAGAAGTTTCTCTTCCACCAGGGACAAACTGTAGACAATGCGGAGACGTTGTGACAATGGCCCGTGAGATCCAGCTCGCGCGGCGCACTTGGAATCTTCTTTCCCACCTTGAATCAAATGCCGACACTATCAGTGTTGAGAGACACCTACCGACGCAATTCCAATTACCACCTCCGAAAGCCGAAGCTGGCAGTTCGTTCCCATCGTACAATAACTTAACCAGCCCAGCCAGCCCGAGACCACAAGAAATCGACTCGCCTCATTTCACTCGACCTATGTTCCCGATCTCGGAACGCTCCAGTGCAGCTCCTCTAACACCTTCGTCTCCATTTACCCCAGTAATCCGGCACAAATTCGATACACCTCGAACCGAATTTTCACCCATGGATAGCTTAACCGCTATTAATGAATCAGGAGACGCTACATTGGGACCAGGTAGCATCGCTGAGTCGCGTGCCTCCCGCGGTTCTCGCGATTACTCGACTCAGGGAGCAAATCTACCCGGAATTGAGAAGACCATGACCACAGCAACTTTTGAATCTATCCCATTTGTACGATCGCGAACCGTACAATCTTCTGGATCGCCTGACAAAGGGAAATCGGGCTGGAGGAAGCTCACTGGTACAAGAAAGGAGTCTATCTCAGTGTCCGGAGACACAAGCTCCCTCTCGTCATCTCTTTTAGAATCCCAGAGGCTCGATGAAATCCCTCTAAAAAGCCTTGTCAACGCGATGAAGAGCGTGAAAGGAAGATTTACAAAAAATATCAATGTTTACCTTTCACAAAATTCTACCTTCGCCCTCTTTTGGACACAAACCACGATACATCTGTGGGATGTTGGAACCTCTCCGCCAACCATGAAACGCGCATTTTCGACAGACAGTACATGTCTTCTTGCAGCAGTTACAAAGATGTACTTAGCGTACGTTATTGGCACACGCGATAATAAACTAACGGTAACTTCCCGGGTCTGAACTAGTTACCATAATATTAACTAACTTTAACTTAGCTCCGGATAATAAACCTTATTGATGCGTCGGCACCCGTTGTTGAGTACCGCATGTCTTCGGCTCTCTGGTGCAAATGCATAACGGTTTGCCCAATGGAGAATTACGTCGTGATCGGATTTGAGAACTCGATTGTCCGGTTCTTTAAGACCACGGATTCGGAACCTCCACGAGAAGACCGGCTCCATAGCCTTTTTCACAGACTTTGTACAAATTGTACCTTAGACACGCTTTCATTCTCCAGAGACGGACTTGTACTTCTTGCCAGCACCCGAAATCCAAAGGGGGTCATCCAGGTATTCCAATGGAAGTTTCCTTTTGTAGTGTTCCACGAACTACCGGCTTGCAGATACTACGTACCGTTACACGAGTCAGAAGATAATGGAGTATCAGCAACAGTATTCCGATCTTCACGTCGGGGTGATGAACTGGTGTGCATCACGACGTGGACACAATCAGGGGTTCCGATCCTCGCCCATCCTCAAGAAGGCAATAAAACAGATGTCAAGGCGGACAATGCCGGCCGGCATGGAAGACTCGGTAATAGGATCCAATGCGCTTCTTTCTCGCCATCTGGTGCTGAGCTCGCGATGGTAAACGACAGGGGTTATCTGTACCAAATATCAAATCTGGACTCGAGCCCTATGGATGTTAAGAGACTGGCTACATCCAGAGAACTCACGACAAAATCAGAGTCGTTTGCAATGTCGTATATGGCAACAACTGATGAAGATGCCATTATCATGGCTTGGATTGACGCGACAACGGGAGTAGCATATGTCAAAAGGGTACCAGTAGCAGCCCAGGTAAGTGGAAGTTTTATTTTTTGACATTCTACCGCGAGCCCTTCCCGGTTTCGTTTCTGGTATCATAACATTTACTAACTAGATAATCAAAAGGGGGATATTCTCGCGTCAGCACCGCCTATGCCACAGAAACCCCCGTCTCCGAAGTACGAGTTACCGGAAAGTAGCAGGGATCCGCCGCGGGTGCATGAACTACCGCGACAGGCGGAACCTCTGCCGGCGAAGAGAATCGAAAAGCCGGCAGTAGAACTACCTGCAGATCCACCGAGATTTTTAAGTCGATTTCGAGGGATGACCAGATAAGCGCTTCAAAACCATCGAGATCTTTTTTCTTCGATGAATTGATAAGCGGTCTTGACTATGTTTAGTAACAACATAGATCTATTGGAGATTCCCAGCGATGCGCCAAAGTGCTAGCCATCACTCCAATGGCCTCGGGTTTCTAGGAGACACTGTCCTGTCAGTTGAATCACAGCCCTTACTCGCCCAAAAGAAACTTGAATTGCCGCAGTACGATCCAAATCTAGAGACCCAGCTCAGTTCTGTTAATTTATGTTTTTAACAACCATCCTTTCAATCACACATACGCTTTAATGTGGCCCATTTTCTTATTTGATATGCCGATTTCCCTGCCCTTTTATTACTTTGGTTAGACAGCCATTTGTGCACTTCTTCTGAGACGGGCGGACTGAACCATAGACTCCAGGTGCTTTCACCATAGCCCTTTTCTAGAAACTAGCAACTTTTACGAATGATCTGATCTCAACGACTGCTTTCATATACCCCATGGTCGATCATGAATTTATACCTGGCGCGATTTGGAAAAGATTTTTATTATACCTCTTTTTAGAAAGTACGATAGCTACATATTTTTATAGAGGAAAATGCAATTTTCATGCCGAGATACTATATTTTTGGAATTTATATGTGCCTAATAATTGATCTTGTTACTATCACACATACAACCTACGAGCTTCCTCTGCACATCTACCACCAGCTAAACCATCGATTAACCGAGAAATCGATCATAGAGCCGAGCCTACCTTGTCTCTTAGCCGAAAGCCTAATCCACAGGAACACCCAATCCCGACGATCGGGCTAATCCCGACTTGGTTTCCCCACCCACGGGCAGCTCCCGGAATGCCGAGGTTTGTCTCCTCTCCGTAAATACCTTATAAGAATAGCTGCGGGGAAGCAAGGTTATTTATTTCTATTAAAACACAAATATAAACTTGACATACATACTCCGTACATTCACTGTATAATACAAGTGAAGGGCAAAAAGAAAGAACAAGACAGAAAAGGACAAAGACAAAATGGCCAACCAAAGACTGCAAGCTGTCCTGGCGCAGCTAAAGCCTACCACAGGCGGACAGAGCGCTATTGACAAGTTGTGAGATTATTCTTTTCAATTCTGGAATGTCTCATATCGGTTGAGCTATACATATTGATAATAACGTGCAGAACGCAAAAGAACCCCGATGACATTGTCATTACTTTGGCGCTGCGAACGCCGATGGCGAAGGGATTCAAGGGCGGTTTCAAGGACACAGATCTCGACTATCTCGTCCTCCAGCTGTTGCAAGAAGTGATGGCACAGTCGAAGCTGGATCCCAACTTGATTGATGATGTTCTTATGGGGAATGTACGTATATAACCCATAGAAAAGAAAGAAACCAGCCAAGAAGAAGGCCAAATAGACTAACAAACATTAGGCAAACAATGCCAAAGCTTCCACAATATGCCGCACTGCTTCCCTTGCGGCCGGCATCCCCTACACTGCCGGTGCGGCCGCTATCAGCCGTTTCTGCTCCTCAGGCCTCATGTCGATTCAAACTGTCGCCTACGAGATCGCGCAGGGCGCCATCGAGATCGGCATTGCCATGGGTGCCGAGTCCATGAGCAAAGGGCCAGACCGGACCCCAATACCCTTCCATCCGGAAATCATGAAGGACCAGGAGGCAGCGGACTGCATGCAGCCGATGGGTCAAACGAGCGAGAATGTCGGGGATGACTTTGACATTTCGCGCGAGATGCAGGATCGGTATTCTGTGGAGTCCTTCCGGAGGGCAGAGATGGCGCAGAAGTCTGGCTGGTTCGAGGATGAGATTGTGCCGATTCGGACAACGCTGAAGGATGGGAAGGGGGGGGAGAAGGAGGTGACGATTAGCAAGGATGAGGGACCACGGTATGGCACGACGTTTGAGTCGTTGAGTAAAATTAGGCCTGCGTTTCCGCAGTTCGGGAATAAGACTACGGGTGGGAATGCTAGCCAGGTTACAGACGGAGGTGAGTTTATTGTTTATTTTGGATTTATATTACTTGCAAACCCCCACTCCGCGCCCCTACCTCAACCACCACCACCTGGACGTTTTCCTTTCATGCATTCATCACTAACATTTCCATTCCCACTCCACTAGCCGCCGCCGTAATCCTCATGAAACGCTCCAAAGCCATCCAACTCGGCCAACCCATCCTCGCAAAATTCGTCGGTGCTACCGTCGCCGGTGTCCCACCACGCATCATGGGCATCGGCCCTTCCGTCGCCATCCCCAAACTCCTCTCAATGTACAACCTGCGCAAGGAAGACATTGACATCTTCGAGATCAATGAAGCGTTCGCGTCCATGGCGGTTTTCTGCATTGATAAGCTAGGTCTAGATCACGAGAAGGTGAACCCAAGGGGTGGTGCGATTGCGCTGGGGCATCCGTTGGGATGCACGGGAACGAGACAGGTTTGTACAATCCTGAGTGAGGCGCGGAGGACGAGGAAGAAGGTGTTGGTTACGAGTATGTGTATTGGGACTGGGCAGGGTATGGCGGGATTGTTTATTAATGAACAGTGAGGAAGAAGGAGAAGAAGGGTGGATAGATATCTTAATTGATAGATGATGTGTATATATAAACCTGTTCTCTTATTATATATACTCGAGTTATGTATAAGGTGGGATAAGAAGTCGAATGTGCCAGTAATGATGTCTTTCCTAGAGAAATTAAAAATGCCTCCCTACAACAATGCATTAACCTATTGGGCAACAATAGTATACATAAAATCCAAATAACATAAAATTCATCAGTCTCTCTCACTACCCCCTTCCGCATCACCCCTATTCCTCTCCATTTCAATTTCTATTTCCTTCTCCTCCCTTTCCCTCCTCGCCATCACAGCCCTCTTCTCCGCCGCCTCCGCCAAAATCTCCCTCCGACTCAGTCCCGCATAATCCGTCCCTCTCCCCCCACCCAACAAAAACTCCCCCCCAGTCCACCCACCATGATCCACCACCTCCCCCCGCCCACTCTGCATCTCCTCCCAATCCGCCGGATTATAAAACTCCTCTTCCGTCAACCTCTTCCCCCCACCCCTCCCAACCCCCCAATAGTCCCCCCTCTCCACCTCCCTCTCAATCTGGCCCGTCAAATCCCAAAAGTCCCGATCATGGTCGCCAAACACACAATGTGCAAGCTCATGGCACAGTGTTTTGCGGATGGTGCGGTAGTCGCGGTAGCCATCGTAGGCGTCTGTGCGCAGGCGCAGTTCTATGACTTCCCCCTTGTTGCGGTTTAGGCCTAGTGTGCGCGAAGAGACGGTGGTGTGTTCAGCGGGATCCATTTCGGTTAGTAGTGGGACGGAGAACTTATGTGTTTTCATGGCGGCGCGGATGCCTGGGTCATCGCGGAGGCGGGTTAGGTAGGCTAGGGACCGGGAGGGGTTGGGGAGGTGTGCGAGTGGGAGCAGGGTGTGGAATGTGTATTGGGATAGAAAGTTGGGTGAACGGCGTGGGGTGGGCCTTGCGGGCCTTATATGGGAGGGGGTGATGTCGCGCGGAGAGGGCCGTTGGGGTGGTGCAGCATCATTGATTGAGTCTACCTCAGCGGTGGTGCTGCCGAAGAGGGTGATTTTGAAGCGGGGCAGGGAGGATGGGAGGGCAGTGAGTGGGATGGGTTGGAAAGGGTGCTTTTGCATTCCGGGTTTGGGGGACATGAGGAGCTTTTGGTTTGGGGGCGGGATGGAAAGGCGCTCGGATATGGAGGCGGAGAGATCTTGGAGAGTAGAAGTCGAGGTCAAAACGAAGATATGGTTTTTCCCACGATGGTGGACTGTAAGGGTTATTTCATTCTCATGGGCATCCTCTGGTTTGCCTGAGGGCGGCAGAGTGGTCTGTTCTCCTTGAAGGTCCCCCATCACGGAGTTATATAGATATACTAGAGAGGGTATAGTTAAAATGACCAGATGAAGCTGCTTAGTATTAGTGCTAGGTATTGGAGCGAAGTATAGAGGGATGTTGATGAAGAAAATACAGGTTTTAATAAGAGAAATCTCCCTACCATCGCCTCCGCGGTGCTGTTGTGTTGTTGTATCATGAGTGAGGCGTAGGCGGAGGCGGAGGCGGAGAAGAGCGGAGAATGAGAGAGTCCGCCAATTTGTAATCAAATATCACGTGGTTATATCCTCCCCTATCCTTCCATGGATAGAGCCGTTAAACTGTACCTTGGTAAAAAAAAAGGAGCTGGTGGGATATGGCTCAGGCATTTCCTATGTTCTAAAAATTCCAAACAATAGCCCTAATGCCAGTGGTATATCGTTGAATTCAAGAGACAGAAGAACAAATCTGAAATATGTCAATTATAAAATAACTTGCAGTACAAAGTACACAGGGTATATCCTTCGTCCTTAATCCCTCTCCACATAAAAATAATACAACCCGAATCCCTACCAGATATGTAAAAGAGATGATGTAGACCCCAGCAAAATAACCGAAAACAGGTGCTAATATATACAGATAATAGAATATTAAAATAGAATATCCCAGAACTCAATTTCTCTCCTCCCCCCCAAAAAAAAAGGAAAATAGAGAGAAGGGTGGGCTATAAATGATATATATATCATGAATCAGTAAGAATCAGGGCAGGAGGAATTTCCAAAAATCTTCTTGGTAAGTAATAAACCCACGAAAAAAAAAATTTTAAATGAAAATCCCAGCTGCGATATGCTTTTCTTCTGACGCCCATGCAAACCAGAGTACAATGTACCCCCAAAAAGAGCTAAGTAGCAAGTAGTGTAGGTAGAAATAGATATATATAAAGAATATATTCACAATCCAAAGAAGAGTTTTCGACGTTTCATGTCCAAGGGAAACCGTACGTTGGAAGAGAGCTGCAGTAGCGCTCTGCAACTGTCACCAGCAAAAAAGAGGGACTAACGAAGGCCCCTAGCAGTGGGTAGGAACCAGAGACCACCTTTTGCTATGCAAAAAAGCATATACAAGGGGGCGGCATAAATCAACCCGATTTGTCGGAATTTCCCATGATGGCATCCTCGCGCCTCTGGCGTTCTTCATCTTGCTTCTTTTTCCGCTCTTCCGGCGTCAACTTTGCGGTTTCGGCTATTCGTTTCTTATCGGGTACCCATAGCTTGAGCTCTGGGATCCAGTTGTGGCTGTTTAAAACAAAAATGGATATATGTGTCAGTGGGCTGCGAGCAAAATTATTGCATATATATAAAAGGTAAATATATCCTTACTCTTCAAAATCCATAACAACCAATGCACTATGCCCATACTCCTTTATCAAAATCTCATCATACTTATACGGAATCTTCGCGGGGACACCCTCATACACACTCTCGCGCATCGGGTATAGGTCCGAGATCTTATACTTGTGGAAGTTCTTGCACTGGAGGATTCCGGGTTCGGTTTCAGGGTTGAGCTCGCTGACGCCCGTGATATCGATGTAGAGGCCGTTGCGCATGTCGATCCAGCGTGCGTCGATGATGTTTTGGCCCTGGCCGCGGTCTCGCTGCCGGGCGTGCGGGTTGACGTCGAGCAGGTACTTACGCAGGGTTTGGTTGTCTTTGGAGGCGTAATGGCAGATTGTGTGGTTGAAGTTGTCGGCCATGCGGTGAAGGGTGGCTGTGTTGACTTGGGTGTCAATGTCCCAGTCCCAGGGGAGCACCTATAGACATAGCCGTATCCATCAAATTTTATATTAGCAATATTTCCTCCCTTTTTTCTTTTTTGCAATTTTTTTCCAACCTATTTTTATTTTTATACCTTCTCAAGGCAGTGGAATATATAGTAAAAGGGGAGAAGAAGAAAAAGAAAGGAAGCATTTTCAACAAACCTTCCCATTCCACCACCACCCCAACAACGACCCATGCGCAATCCACGTCTCCAACCCATTCTCCCTAAAGAAATTCAAATACGCCCGTGTCATATGCATCAGCGTATCCGTGCGCTCCTCATAGGTAACCACACCCTTAAAGAACCTCGTATCATAGTGTCCCAGGATGTCATCACCACCAGGCTCGTGGAAGTATTTCTCCTCTGGCGGCTCTCCATCGTCTTGACGTATGATGATGTTGGGAACCAAGGATGGGAGGGCTGAGGCTGAGTGTAGTGATGTCACGAGGAGAAGTGATTGCCAGCTGAGGAGCCTCATGCCTGGGTATGCTCTTCTTTTCCTTCGTGGCCGTTGGACTGTCTTTCTGAAGCGTCATTAGAGGGTTTGGATGGCGGATATAGCAGGTCTGGCAGTTAGAGCTAGCTATTCATCGAAGCGGCGGGGGAGCTTTATTATGAGAGCTGTAGCTGGCTTGGGATAACCTTATATATCAGAGCATCTAGATTATTCAGTGTTCACGTAAAGGGAGAGGAACAAGATGGAGATAAGGGCGCGGATAATAAAATTCGTATGGCGTGAATGTGTAACGAGAAACTATCGGATTAAACGGGATCCATATAAATTAGAAATAGATATGAGATATATGCATGAGAGGCTGTAATTTTATATCAGGGGAGAAGAAGAGAAGAAGAGAAGAAGAGAAGAAGAGAAGAAGAGAAGAAGAAAAGAAGAAGATAAAAAATAAAGGAAAGCAGGCGGAGAAAACCTGACGGCGGGCCCAAGGGCTAACAAGTAGCCATAGAAATCTATAAACTCTGTAGTGACAGGGCTAGGAACTAACATGTATTTATGTACGGAGTAGGTCCCAGCAGATTGGTCAAGAGCATCAAAAAAGGGGGGGCTAGCAAAGTGACAGGTTGGCGGGCGTGCAGCTCGGCGAGACACGCAAACTCTATCCAAAATACCTACAAAATTCAAAAGAATTGACAGAGTATAGCGTAAGGTATCCATATGTAAGGTATCCATGGATGTAGATCGAAGTCAGCACTTTAAATTTTGAGTTTGTCAAGGAATATCTAAATTCAATTATATTCATTATTTTACACCTCCTTCATCCGTGTTCTGCATATATCCATCCATCCATCTATTTATTTATTTATCTATTTATCTATTTATTTATTGTTAATTATTCCACCGTCTATTGTAATACGGGATCAGTAACGCGACCTTGTATTTTACAAGTAGCGTCACAGATAAGCGTACTTATGGATTATTATCCCCTTTGACCTTGGCGCCGGTAACTGTAATAAAGGGTTACAGTTGAACTTTGGTGCAAGAAAGTTATTAAACATGCACACTCACACCACGGAGTACATACTAATACACCCTCAACCTCAGGGTTAGGGGTAGGTTAGGGTTAGATAGGATAAAGGCCTGAGAAATTTGAAAAAATCACCCCTACAGAGTAATAAGAGATGTAGACAGATGTGTGAGATATGTGTGAATGATGTGTACATATGTGATGATGGCTTGATGCTTGATCCACGCCGAAGATTTTTCCGGCTGAAAATTGGAGTAATGATGAACTTTCTTTGCACCACGTTCAACTGTACGCCCCTGTAATAAAATAGGTTTGGCATATGCATAACAGAGTACAGGCAGCACACAGCGAGCCAGACAGAAAGAGATAGATAGGTATGTACATGTACATATATGACCTATAATCTCTCTAAAAGCTGTGTTCGTTGTGTTTCTCAGTTCTGAAACACCGCTGCAGGATTTCTTTTGTTCAATAACTACGGAGTATTCATCTTCGAATGGGCCCTTGGCGTGTCTTGGACAACCCCCTTTCAGCCATTCACAGTCAACATTTAATATATACCAAGAGGTAGTCCGTATATGTATCAGCATATCCACTCCAGCCGAACTTGGGGCGGGGGAAAGACAAGAAAGGCGCACACTAATTCATCACTAGTGTCTCTGACAACGTCCACGGCATTCCTTACCAACACACCTGCCTTTGCTTGGTCGCATCCATAACGGTGTAGCATTGCCGCCGGCAAGTAGGGAGTCTCCCTTGCACAAAAAAAAAAGCGAAAGAAGAGGGAAAACTTGTTGTCAGATTCTAGAGGCTATTCCTGTTCCTTCCAGCCCAGTGCTGCAGCTTCATATCCTTCACAGCTTGCTTCTCTTGACAAACTTCAACAATCCCTAGCTAGGGCCTAGCGGCATAAATTCTTTCCTGCCTGCCTTTCGTCCGGGCCTTCATACATAGTACACAGCAATACTCCGGAGCACCTATTCCGAGAAAGGCTGTTGTTCTTATATATATATATATATATATCCCACATTGACAGGCTAATTATGTCGGCAACAGGAAAAGGTTCAGGTAGAAATACTTTGATAATGATAAAATATGGGAAATTTTCATGATATTTGTGATTTATCGCTTGTCTATATAAAATATATAAACTGAAGGGGAACTGATTGATATCGGAGGACCAAGGAGGAAAGAAAATAACAAAATGTAAGTCCCTGGAGAGAGAGAGGAGTGAAATAGGTTCTTCTCCTTGTGAGCTTATTTATGAGTTCACTTCCATACCATTCTCCACAGCCCCGTCGGTAGAACGAAAGGGAAGAGCGGCTTCGTTAGGGCGAGAGTGCTTGGGATGATGAGATAGCACATATAAAATATAACAGATAGTACAGCGTCCCGCATAAAGTAGATATCCCTAGGTAGAAAAGGAAAACCTTTGAAGCGCTTAGTCTGTTCAAAATCGAAATCCGCTCCCCCCCTCCTCCCCAACTCGTTTCTCTCTTTCTCTCTGCTCTAATATAATCAAAGAAAATGTTCCCCTAGGGTAAGGTTAATGGTAAAATATACAAACGCACCATTTCGCCAACATTTAAAACAACGCGTTCAAAGAGAGAACGCAAAACATAGTCACATGCCCACATGTCCGTCTTGGCGTCTTGTTGGTGTATGAAACGGATATAAAATGTCGAATCCAGGGCAAATCACCCGTTATCAGAACATCGGATGGGCCGGAAGAATACCATTGGCCATAGCTGGCAGATAGCCCCAAAGACAAATACAGATGGGGAAAAAAATGAAATTAAAGAGCACAGCCGACTCATCAGCTGAGACATCCCAAGGTCCTTCCTTACCGTAGTAAAAATATCACAGCACTCTTCTTTCGTATCCATGGAGCGGGAAAAGAAGACGCCGTACTTCCAGTCCAAGTCATGCGCATAACATATCCTTTTCACTGGTGATGATGATTATCGTCGTTGCTACTAACCACACTGCCAACTTCAGACCAGCTAGCTGGTGTGTGTGTACCATCCTGGATGGATTCCAGGTCACTCAGCGTTCCATCAGACATTGGATCGAAGGGATCATTCTGGATATGGCTGAAGCTTGAGGTGACTGAGGGTGCCGACGAAACTGATTGTATAGTATGGCTCCCCTGCTGGTCTGCGAATGGATTTTCGCTCTCGTGTTGCGGTGGGTTTGGTACTGTGGTATTTTGATCAGTTTGGGGCGGACGTGCGTAGTAGAAATCCGGATCTCCGTCCTCTGTATGCTGGGATGAGGCTAGGGAGAAATAACTGGATTGTGATGTGGGTTCTTCTCGTTGTCCCTGTCCCTGAATTTGTATCTCGCTATGCTCGGATTGGGTAACGTCCATGCCTGGGTATTCCGAGGTCGGGGTAAGATCAACTAAAGACTCTGAAGGATGGTTTGAGGATGTCTCTGAGTGGAGAGTAGTGCGGATTCTATCTCTATCTATAGTGTCAAGTATTGCCTGGCGATGTTCAGGCGAAATCTTCGGAGCCAAGTCAGATATTGATTTGGAAAGATCAGAGAACGCTCCAGAACGCAGATGAATGGTATCCGAATTGGTAACTTCGACACCCGAGGCTTGCGCCTGCGACTCGCCCTCCTTGGGTGATGGCTGCTGAGATTGCTTGGATTGCTTGGATTGCGCTTTCAGCCGTCCATCTTTGTCCACAAGGTCATCAAAGCTACTAACGGAGCCTGAAGAGGATTTATTCTTTCGCGCTTCGAGGATCGAGGCTCGTCGTAATATTTCCTGCCGGGCTTTCTGCCGTCTGGCCTCAGCTTCCTCACCCAGCTCTTCGCTCATAGATATGTCTTCCGTTGACCTGCTGCGGTCGGTGGAACGTTCTTGCGGATTGATCTCATCTCCGAGGCTGTGCAGAGCTATTGCAATCCTCCGGCGGGAATTTCGAACCCATTGTTTCACTTGCGGGTTTTCGTAGACGGCAAAACCTGCGGCAAGGAGGATGGTAACAGTGATCACCAGACCTGAAAAGACAATATGTATAGAGTTAGAAGAGAGTAGCCTGTGGAAAATGGAATTTCACAGGGCAAAAGTTGTATGTAACGGGATAACATTATCTCATTCTTGAAGAGGGGATAAGCGGGAGTACGGAAGGGGGGGAACGGAACAGACAAACCTTTGGCTAACGGAGCAGGCATTTCGGATTCGGTTGCAGAACTATTCAGATCAAATAGATTCCCATATAGCTGGCAGTATCAGCGGACTTGGAACACCATGGGATGAGAAAGAAGGTTCTATCTTGATTTATGCTGCCGCCTGCCTTGCTGACTATCTGGACTCCGCCATCGTCATGATGGGTCACGGGAACTGATAAGCCTCTTATCAGCATTAGCGCTAGATCTAGTCAAATCCGGTAAGTTTCCCGCAGATCTCGAGCTTAAATCAGCCGCCTTACCACGTGATATTGATATATCGCGACTGTCAACTTTCTTTCGGCATCAGGAGCCAACTTCAATCAATTGAAATCTGGCTACATAGAGTTAGAGAGTCACAATGTCACGCCCTAACCCAACCCAACGGAACCTTACGTTGACTGAGGAGCTGGAGAGACTGGAGCAGTCTATAACATTGACCCTGCAAGGTATAAACAATAAACATCAACCTCCCCACTCTCCACGTCTTCCGTCATGAAACAATGCCAAAGATATCATCAATAACTCATAAATATATGTGCAATGTTATAGAAATCGATCACAATTTTAGCCGTGCTCATAGGATCGTCACGACAAGCATTATCCCCACCGTTGAACAATACGCAGAGCAGTCGCGAGAAGTATGGGAGGGGTCAAAGGTGGGCCATCTCAAGCGGCACTCCGCAGTGCAAAGTAGCATTTATAATAACTGATAACATATATCAACAACTCAGTTTTGGAAACAATTCTTTGAGTCTAGTGCCAATGTCTCCCTCTCGGGCTACGAAGAACGCCCGCCCAGCGAAAGCGGACAGGAAGGCACATATACTGAGGACTCTACCTACACCACCCGCACATCCACAGACGAAGACACTACAGAATCATACGCCACCCCATCATCTGAATCGCTAAACCTCCATCACCGAGACAATGCTCCAGACCTGTCTTCACTCACAATAACACCATCCCACAGTACCCCGCGACCAAAATCACATGTAAAACGGGGCGATCACGACGACATTACGAGCTCATCCATCGATTTCCCCACCCCATATGAGACTCTCCACAACGCATCGGACGATACGCCCTCCCAATCAAGAAATCCCGGACCAGTCACTCCGGGGAGGACACAATGGACACACGCCAGCGCACGAGACATGGCCGTGACCCCAGCATCCTCACCATTCGCCCCACCAACTTCGCATAGGATGCCGTCCACATCCAAGAAGGCTGGCAAGCAGATAGACCCCGTCCTCCACCGCGTCCTAGACAAAACCTACCGTATCCAAGCAACGCCCCTTGCCAGCGCCCGCAAACCATATGGCCATCCCACCTATGGCATCAGCACGCCCAAATTTAAGCCCAAGTCGGACTACCTGGACTCCTCCCCGCTCTCAAGTCCGGAAATCGAAGTACCGAAACTGCACTCGGAGATATTTTCATCCCCTATCAAGGAAGAGGATGAAGAGAGTCGACCTCGTCAACGACGACTAAGTAAACCATCCCGAGCCCCAAAACCGGGCATCAGCGTGCTTACGCCCGCCAAGCATAATGCACCGCGGCCCAAGAAGTCCGGAGGGTGGGATAGTGAAGAGGACTTTGATGACGGCGATGAAGACGAGGTGACCGCCCTGTTTGGCGACAGTCCACCGAAAACGATGCAGTTTCATGTTCCGCAGAGCAGACTGCTTAAGACTCCAGGTATGTTTAGCGACGACACTCATAGAGAGATATGCAGACGCACAACTCCCACAAAGTCTACAAAACGAAGAAAACTAATCTCAAAACAATTGCAGCCAAGGAAGCCTCCAAACGCATCGTTTCCGAACTCCTTTATACCGCCGGTGGCGGTGAAGATATCACGGACGAGTATGAAAATAGTCCTAGCATCATACGTCGGGCAACAGGGTTGGAAGATGAGAGCTTCTGAATAGAATAATAATCAATAAGAAAGAAAGCAAAAGGGCTGTGTACTCTAAGTACAGATATCTTTTATTCTTTAGCAGATTTAGGCATGTATACTTTAATGGGTTCTATGACACTTGTAAAAAATTATAGATTGGTTTGGTAGCTCTGTAGTTAACTATAAGATGACTAGGGTATATGGGAGGTGGCGCGTGGGTGGTGACTCCATCGATATACACGTGTGTAGAAGATATCTAACATGCACCTATTTGTATATAAGGAATATTCGGGAAACGGGAAAAGATGACAGCAGTGGACAAAAACAAGTATAAGGAAGCGCTTAGATGCAACTGAAGAATGAAGCGAAATGGAAAACTCTTTTTCACTGCCTCAAAACATAGGCCAACAAGGGGGGAAATCAAGGACCATATAAAACAAGAGAGCGAATGAACCCTTAACGTGAGTTCCAGTTGATTCACGAAAAGAAGAATAAGAAGAACTAAAAGTGTCGTTTACCACATGTGGCTCCAAGTTGAATTTTATCGTCATTGTCATCGTCATTGCTATATACGGGGTAAAGCATCAAGCATCAAGCGGGGGGAAAGAAGTTAATTGGGATGAATCGCATCACGTACAGGAAACAGGAAGGGACTGGGTCCAAGACTGAAAAGTTGGCCCCTAGGGTTTGGATTTTGGGAATTGAAGTGTAAAATGGAAAATGGAAATCGGACATGCAAGGGGATGCAAAAGAGGAATCATACAGCAGAAAAATAGATAAGGAAAGAAAAGAAGGAAATCGAAGAAAGTAAGGGTAGAAATTAAATAAATAAAATTTATCAAGTGAAAAGAGCCCTCGATTGGAGTAGGACAAAGGAGGAATCACAAAAATACGCACAAAGCCAGTGGCGTTGGGGTATAAAAGGCTGGGTATAATCTGCCAGAAGAAAAAAAGGAAGTAAAAAACAGAGAGCAAAAGACAGGTAATAATAGTAAACAGGAGCTATAAAGGCGGGCATGTCCTTTTCTTTTTCGTTCTCCTGGAAGTCGGAAAAGGAGGGGCGGTGGTATATAAACAAAACAAGCTTGAAGAGGTATTGATGGAATAGCAATGAACGCGAACATGCGGTAAAATGCAACGAAGATTGGAAAAGTAGGTAAATGACGAGGAGAATAGAGAGGTATCCAAGGCATGATCCCTGGCATAGAGGTAGCTGCCTCAACCGACTTGGACTCCAAGTCACGTCAAAAAGAAAAACGGCGAGATGGTATGACGCAAGCAGCAGTGACGAGTAAACGCAAAACGTAGAACCCAAAAATCATTCATCCAAACACACAAAAACAGAAACAGAAAGAAAACCAGAAAGGTTTATGGAAAGAAACGCGCACACGACAAAAGGGAAAAACGGGCAAAATGGGGAAAACGCAAAAACGCAAAAACGTAGAAGGAAAGAAGAAACTAATCCTCCATCCCCATGAATATATCCTGACAATTATCAACCAAAAACTGCAGCACCTCATTCTTCTTATTCACATCACTCATTTCCCGACTCAGGCTCTCGGGCCGCAAAATCGTCGGCGCAAACACCACCGCAACATTCAAGCTCGTCATGAGATTTTCCCTCTCACGCTCCACAACGCGCCGGAGGTGGAAGATCAGGAATTCTAGCACGTCCCGGTGCACGCTTGGCAAGGTCAGCAGGCCGCGACGCATCACCTCTACACGGGCGGAGGCAGGCGTGATGCCTGTGGCGTCTAGGAGCAGGTCGTAGACATCGTACGTGATTAGCGGGGTGGGTAGTTTGCGGAAATACTGTTTCAGCGTTGAGGTGACGGCGTGGATGTCGAGGTCCGGGTCGGAGATGTCGTAATCAGCGGATTTCTCGAAGCCGTCTCGGATCATCTGCACTTGGGAGCTACCGCCGGATTTGCGGTAGATGCCCTCGCAATCCATGCCTAGGAAGAAAAGAGTTGTTAATATCAACACGATAGTTTTGAACCAAACAGAATTAGCAAAGTTTAGGTCCTTACCTCGGAGCTCTACTTCCTCAATACAGCGAGTGACGATGCCAGGGATCACACATTTCTCAACCTCGATCCGTTGTTCAAGATCAGAACCAAAAAGTGCTGAGGGGAAAATCACAGTTAGCATGCCAAGAATTCAAGCAAATAGATGTTTTCAATATAAGTTCTCACCATTATTATGATTAACCTCAACAAGTGCCAGTGTGCTATCATTGGACGGAGCCTTCCACATGCCAGGTCTAGCCTTTTGGTTCCCGAAAAACCCAAATCCTTGGCGAGACGAATCTTGCATTTGTGCGCGCGAAGGCCCATCCCCGCCGCCCTGCGATGACACAGGTCCATACGGCGAGCTTTCCGCAAATTGGCCGTCTCGTTGTTGGTATTTGCCTTCAGCATAGTTGAAAGCACCCTTGAGGCCCTTGGTAACACCCTTGGCGACATGCTGGCCACCCTTTTTCCAATTGAACTTGCGAACCTGGCCCTTACGGATGCTGACGACCTGTGGTCCTTGAAGAAGGGTAGCTTGGTCTGCCTCCTCGGAATGAGTGTTGGAAGTTGACATGTGAAGGTCGTTTGACACCCTCGGGTCGCGACCATCAAGTGAAGCGACAGACATGTCCTTTTGGTGCGAGTAAATACCCAAGCCGTTGGGAATCTTGCGCCCACTTTCCCCGATGGAATTCATATTGGCCTTGTAAATCCCCTGAATCTGGTGTACTAACTCGTTATTAAGCTCTGCAAGTTGTGAGTTTTTAAGGGACAGCTGTTCGAATTCTTGGAAACTCTTATCCTTCATACGGCCAAGATTGGACAGCTCTTCAAGTATATCGTTCCGCTTTTGGATCAACTCTTCAATTTGAGGGGCAAACGAATCTTTCAGCCGCTGAACAGACTGTGCGAAGTCGCGGAGGGCCGCACTGCTCAGTTTTCGTAAATCAACGGGAGCACCACTTTGTTTCTCCGCAGCTATGCGTTCAGTGAGAGCTTCCAGCTCTCGCAGAACGATCTCTTTCTGAGCGTCGAGGAATACCATGGTGGACCGTTTCTCGCGAAGTTCAGCGTTAACCTGTTTGATATTTGCCGAAGCATTAAGCGAAGCTTCCAACTGTAAAATTTTCTGGTCCTTCTCAATAATCTTCTGGCGCTCCCTTTGCAGCTCGTTCTTGTACCAGGAAAGCTGGTCCCGATTTTCAGGGGAACTGGCGTTTGGACTACTCATGTCATTTGCAAAGTTACTTGCAGTTGACGGTGACTTGGGCCATTTGTGCTCTTTGGAGAGTCGGGCACCCTTATCGCTAAAGCTTCTTCCATGCCGGACCGAATTCGAAACACGTTTTAGGAAGGATTCTTGGTTCTGAATATCGTCACCACCAAGAATCCGCGCCATGTCTTCATCTAGAGAGAAGTCTCCAGCCGCACTGTAACGCAGCATCGGGGAGTCGCCGGTATCAGCCTCACGGTGACCTTCCGAATGCAAAGTGTTCACGGATTCATGACGGGAATGCTGTCGACGGTGGTCGGAAGATTTCTGTTTCGACACATTGCCAGATGCGGAACGCTTGTGGGGTGAGGGAGTGGGGGCAGAAGCCAAAGTATCTGAAGTCCGCTTAGAAACTGTGGACTCTGGCCCCTTGGAACTCTTTGCGCCTGAGGATCTGTCCGCTGGGGGAGATGAAAGATTCGAGGATGTAGGGGGCGTCGCATCATTTGTGCTACTAGATGTAGGAGGTGTAGGCTTAGTAGTAGGCGGCACTTCTTTCCTTTGGAGAGATTGATGTAGTTTGGCTTCAAGCGAATCGCCTCTCTTAGGCGGATATTGCATTCCCGATCTCGAAGGTTCAGTGGTCCCATTTTCCTTGGAGCGGGATTCCTGTGAAAAACGGGGAGGTGTGCCATCTAGTTCTGAAGCACTGGGCGCTTCTGTAGCGGACCGGGCCACATCTCGGGGGGGCGGACTCATAACAATGTCATCATGCGCGGGGGATTCCGCTCTAGTCGTCAAACTAAGGTCGGATCGAGATGCGCTCCTAGAGCCTCCCGACTTTTTCCCTTTGGGGACGTCCTGTAACTTAAATTTATCTACACGGCCCTTCATATCAGCTCCAGGAACTGAGGTCTTCTGCACTATGCTCTGTTGGCGGATCTTATCGTTGTTATTAGGAGGTAACGCTTGAGTTGATGCGCTCGAGTTTTCCGTGCTATCTTGGCGTTTGTGAGAGTCTAATTCTGCAAGACGCTTCTCCTGGTATGGGCTTGGTTGCTCAGAAGATGCCTCAGAGTGACTCGGGTCCTGCAGGTATCCAGGTCGCTCGACAGACTGCTTTTTAGAGCTGTCCCTAGGTGCACCCTGGCCAAAGTAGTCTGGTAACGGGCCATTGGATGTTGCTGATAAAGGATTAGGGGAGTGAGGTTCACTAGGTGTAGGGTCAAATGCAACAGGAATCAGGAATTCTTCCCCGCCGGATGCATTAGATTTATGTGAAATAACAGAGTGACGATTGCTTTTGTAAGTGCTAGCAGGAAGGATAAGATTGTCTATTGCAACACAAGTGGTTAGTGGTAGAAGCTATTAAAAGCACGTTTGAGTGGCACTATAGACAGCTGGCGCACCTTGGTTAACGGGTTCAGGCTCAGGGGATTCGACATTTATATCGTTCCCCAAGTAGCTCCTCCTCGCTTCGGATCTTGGACGAGAAGAAGGCAATTCAATGGGCGCGTCAGAGTATGGATCAGTTGAGGGAGTGTCCAATTCTACTAAGCCATTGTTCGAACCCATGGTTGGTGGCAGTGATGGGAGAGATTTATCAAGCTGGACATTGGGGACTTTTTGCCGCTGTCCTCTAGCCGTCCGTTTCCTTCTTCGTGCCATCAGCGATTCATGGCAGTCCATACAAAAAATGCCTTGCGATGTGCGCGCATAACGAAGATTCTCAATTTTCCGTTTGCAATTGCGACACTTGAAACAGTTTGCGCAAAAGGCCTGGTCGCCGGTAAGGATCGCAAGGTCTTCAATCTTATTCCCGCATGAGCTGCAGCTGTAAGTGCAGTTATTGCAGATGAGGGATCCATCGCCGAGTAAAAGGAGGTTTGCGTCCGAATCGAGAAAGGTGCCGCAGGTGTTGCATCGAAAACAATCGATATGCCATCGTTTCCCAGCTATTAATTAAAGTTAGCCTCATGTTATTTGCGGGGAATGTTAACTGATGGTTAGATAATAGGCGGTATACACTTACCTAATTCGAATGCTTTGCCTTCTTCCAAAATCTTATATCAATATATCCATTAGCAAAAGAAGAAAAGCACTGTTAAAAAGAAATGTAAAATTTGAAATAATTTGCGATGCGGGGAGGGTCAACCGTACCTCACCGCAGCCCTGGCATGGAAACGGGATGTCATCCTCCAACGGAGACTCAGGATTACCAGTTGGTGAGTCCATCTCTCAGTTCTATTTTTTTTTAAGCCTCCCAGATATATTGTGGTACCCACTGGCCTTTGTTGACTTCCCAATTCTTGTGGCAGTGTTGTATTATATTTTAGTCTGGGCGAATCGCGAACTCAGGTATCCGAAACCATTCACGTTCCAGACGCAGCGATGCAAGACGGATAACTGCGTATGGCGGGGGTGGCCAGGATCAATGTCCTTTCCTTCAGGGCTCGTCATGCAAGCCCTTCCATATACAAAGGACGGGCTTAGGACTATCGGGCTGCAATGCGCGATTTGGGGCGGAGGGAGCCAACGAAAGGTAGCGAAGGGACAGGTTCGAAAAGGGCGGGGAGAGGAGAAGAGGGTAGAGGAAGAGGTTGAACGGCAGACAGGCGGGGAATAGAGCCAGGATCAAAGACCAGATAGAACAATAGACGATGTATAAAAGGCCAGGCTGGTTGGGGATGTCATATGGAAAAGTTGATGAGGTTGGAGCGCAAACAGAGATGAGAGGTTTAACTTGTGGGCTAGAGCAGCCCCAACACAAACGAGTAAAAGTTAGCAACACTGCACACGGACAATATTAAATTCAAGCGTCGACCAGGGAAGAACATGCAAAAGAAAAAAGATGAGACGAGGCACAACGAGACGGGCGGAGGGAGTTAGGAATGCGAAACACGCCAGTGATTGACGGGCTGTGACGGGGCTGTTTGGTTGTTTAAGAGGTGTGTTTGTTATCCTCACTCACCACAGGCCACAGGAAGGTGAATAATGTCACAGCGGCCAACGAGAATAAGGTGAGATGCCTTACCTAGGTATGTGAGGCCAAATATTACATATAACCAAGATGTATGTATGTAGCGATGGGGGAACGATCAACCACGGATCGAAGAAACAAAACGATTGACAGTAAGTAGTAGGTAGAGAGGGCAGAAAGGGAGGGTAGGGCTCTTCTTCTTCTTCTTTCTTTTTCTTCTTCTTCTTCTTCTTCTTCTTCTCCCACTTCGTCTATTGTTGCTGGGATATACGACAACGTCGTGAACTAGTCGTAGTTGATTACGTGTAGGCGGAGCAGATTGGAACCTTGGAAGCGATCAGGGGAAGAAGAAAAGACATAGGCACACAAGAGACAAGACAAGACAAGACAAATGGGGGGGGGAGAGTTGAGGCTAACACCAAGAACAATATGTGGCTGAAGAGATTCACAACTTCAAAGACAACCCTATTAAACCCTATTAATTGTGCGTGGAATTATTTATTATCCCCACCGCAAATAAATCTGCTATTGATAATATTCACATGGACATTTCTAATCTAGAGACTGCAGACTACATTACATACATGCACAGTTAACGTTTCAGAGGCGCAACGGGCTGCTGAGCAACTTGTCAGGTAAGAGAGATATCTCGCTGCTGTGAACCCCCTAGATATATACTGTGGGACGCTGATATTGATATTGATATTCCCCCACGAACAGACCCTGTTAAGCCGGCAGTCAGTGGATGTCATATGTGAAAGCAAAAGCAAAAGCGAGCGAAAATAAAAATAAATAAAATTTTTATTATTAAAAACGCCAGCAAAGCAGAGGACGGGAGCGCACGATGCTACTCCAAGGGTTTAAGTAACTTCGCTAGGCCTAGTGCTAAACAGCCACTACTGCACCAGAACTTAAGAGGGCCGCTAATTAATTTTATTCTCGATCATTTCAGGGGACGATAAGTGCAAGGAAGCGAAGAATGAATAATGAATTGATTCCAATTTCCAAAACAAAACATCCTCAGGGATATGGACAGGGCATGAAAGGCCGCATGGATAATTCAAAGGTTTCAAACACAGACAGATTGATATATCCAGGGGCCGCAGACTTCTCGTCATTGGACCGCTTTCCAGTCTGGAAAGGTCAAAAGCCGGGAGCTCCCTGGATTATTATATCTTCTTCAAGAATAGAAACAATGCTGATAACTTCACATCCCCGTCTTCGCGGAGAAAAAGAATCATACTCAGCACGGAGTCGTTATTATATACGCTGGAGAGCGTCTGTGCCGTGCCGTCCAAGCATCCAAACGAGTCCAGACTGATCCTTCGTGTTTTTCACAGTCTTTCGTACCCCGCGGGCATCCCAGCCCGCAATTATTATTATTGATAATTTGCGAATGAAGCGGACAGACGGACAACTCAGCACGCACCCACAATAAATAAATATATAGGCCCATGAAGACATGACAGTCTACTAGCAGCAGTGGCAGGCACCCCTTCACCTGGTGGAAAACGGATGATGTTGTTCGGCAGCAGAAAAGGGGGAAACATCTGGCGCCTATCTTCCCCCTTTCAATCTCCATTATTGTACTCCGTATCTCGAAATCAAACATCCGAAGGGCCACGCCAGGGACAACGGTGGAGGAAGAAAAAACAATAAACACCGTTACACTAGCTACGCTCACCAACCACAAGCGAATATGTGTGGCTCGGCGCGGGTAGAAGCAGGGGAGAAGCAGGGAAAGCACTGAGCCCTTGGACAAGCGCTTCGCGAAGCATATGAAGCATACCTCAAACATCAAGCCTCAAACCCCCATACTCCGTACAGTGCTCCGTAGCTCCCCTTGATATAAATTATCAGGGCCGATCCAAGTTTCAGCATTGTCCAAACGACGCAGAGCTAACCTTAACTACGCTACGGACGCGAGTGCAGAGTAGTGTACTCTCCCCTCCACACCTTTTTTTAACTTGCCGTCAAACTCGCTCGGCAGTGAGCCAATTATCTTAGCCATCAATCAGTCACTTGAAACAACGCAGGTCACTGAACCCGCTAGTCGGATGGCTTCAACTTGTCCTGTACCTGCGCCGGAGAAACCCCCAACGCTCTGACCATCAATTCACCAGCCGAAGCCAAATGTCCTGGCCTCCAGGTTATCCCCCCATCGATCGAGAGAACGACAAAAGTTACTGAACTCGATCTCCTCCTACCGGGGTTAGCGGTCCCCTCTCAAACAGCACTGTGACCATAGTGACATAGTCAGTCCCGCCCACCATCCCGGCAAATACGCCTATTAACATTCCGAGAAATCCTGGCATCCCACACGAAGCTGACGAAGCATGGATGATGTCTCACATCACCCAAGCTCAGGCACGACATTATTTCCACTGCCTTGTTGTCTGTATCCAATGTAATTGCGCTTTTATATTTGTTTAATCTATTTAAGTGAATGATATGATACGATTCATTGATATTGTCAGTTAACTACTATCTCCATGATCATATGTTTTAAGAAGCTGACTGTAAAGAAATGAAGCGTAGCTGCGATTTATTTATAAGATCAATCCTGTAGTATTAGCTGATAAGACATATCCAATAGGACCTTCTCGCTATGCCTTTGACATCTCCTATTCTTATATTTGTTTTTGCCCAATTACAAACATATTAGCGAAATGGGTGCAGAATGTATACTCATTCCTTCCTTCTGCCAGTCATCTGTCGTTCCTCCTACTCTGTACTCCGTACAAAATATAGAAATGCGGCGAAAAGTTGCACCCCTTCAGCCCTACTAGTTATACAGAGTAGAGCCGACGGTTATTATGTCAAGACTGCTTGCCCCAAAACAAAAGCTGCACCTAGCACCATTGCCAACATTTGTCGTCGTTTATTTCCCATTCCGAAAGGTCCTTTTCTTTAATTTTCCGTGAACCACAGTAACTACATCTTCTGTTGAATCTGCATGGAAACAGGGGGGCGAGAGAGCGAGCTCCATCCGAAAATAAGAATATTATGGCATTTTCTTCCCCTGCGTGCATACTCACATGAGAGATCGTCCGCTACCCCTCTCTCCACATCACATCATAGCCACAGGCACAAAACGCGAGAAACAGTTCGTGCTATCATTGGATGGATCTCACTTTAATTCGTATGATCCGTAAATCGGCGCTGGTCGGTTTTGAATAGTAATACATAGTATGAGATCGGCTCGGCGGGCGATTAATGATTGCCCAGGCACGGAAGTAATTGGCGGAATGTGATAGCAAAAAAGAAATCATGATCGACTTATCATGCAATCTGAATGGTTATTGTGGGTGAGGATAGGTGGTTAAATTTAAGCCTTTCCATTATTTGGCAGGATCCCAAACAGTAGTAGGATCTTCAGTCACATAAATAATAATGGATCTACTAAATTTTCTCGATTGAGTCGTAGCCATTGGGGGAGGATTCATCGAATTGTTCTTTTCTACTTGAAGAGTGATGGATGAGTAACTTAATAAGACATAAAGTGGTCCACGAATACTACCTTGTGTTATTTTAATGACAAAAAGATATAGAGTGAAACAATATCCATATTCCTCCACCCTTCCTGCAGCTTATATCCAGACCTGTTGACCAGGCATGCGTTCATGAAAATGAAACCGGCAAATTTGGCACATTCTATTGATCCGTATCCCAGCCCAGTGCAGAAGCAGAAACTCCCGTTCAAACCACAGCCCTAAAACTATACATGAAAAGCTGCATTTACCCGCCTTTCAGTTAATAACTACCGCTCGACTCCCTCACTCAGGGGCGCGCAGAAATAAAACGTCATTCTCACCATTAATCAATCGCATAAATACTTTTCACTCCTTACATATCAAGAGATCGATGCAACACACGCTCGCCTTTTTGCGTGCGTCTCGCTCATCTCCAGTAAATAGCTCCGGAGACGTCCGTCCCCCGATCCACCCACTCGGCCGGAGGACACATTTGTTTGCTCCGTCCTCGGAGCCCACAGAACGAACAAACAAGCCGATAATATTCGTTGCCACCACGCGGGCTTTCGCTATATTAAGAGCAAGGGCAAAAACATCTGGCCCATGACCAGGTGTGCTGAACAGCAGTGCAGGCAGAGTGGTATAACACTGCGTTCTCTGTGTATACGAACCCGATAAAATCTACGATGCAACCGACCAGGATACTAGTGCACAGAGGTTGATAATGCTAACGGGTCAAGCATAATGGATTGTTAAAATAGTCGCTCCTGTTGTAGTTATGTAAAAGCAAAATTATATAAGTCATTCAAGTGACGCTGGGCTAAAAATTCTCTGTAGGCTCAAACCTAAAACACATTCTTCTTAGTTTCATGAAAAGAAAGTAGTGACTTTACAAAGTTGTGTGGATAAAGATAGGACAGAAAATGAATTAAAAAAGAATTATCCTTGGTTAAAATCAGTGTGGAATAATTGGTTATCGGAATAAGACAATACTCCTTACCTCTGATACAAAAAATGGGAAAAATGAAGGAAGACGACTAAGGGCGAAAAAAACTATAGAAGGGAGAATAAAGAAATTAGGTAAAGGATGAATGGAAAGGAAAACGAAGAAGAAGAAGAAGACGAAGAAGGGATAAAATCAATATACAATTAAAAATCACATAATACCACTACAAGAATTGCTTTTTCGAAACGAAAGAAGAATGAGTTGAAAGTAGAAGAACGGGGGACAGAGGAGGAGGAGAAAAGAAAAAGAAAAAAAGGCATAAAGGAGAGAAGACAGAAGAAAGTTGGATGCAATTACACGTACTCCGATAACGCTAGCAAAAGAAATCAAAATGGCAACACTAGACCTATAATTGGCACAATCGCTTAGAACGCAATAGACAGCAAGAATCTCGTTGTAGCAGGGTGGACCAGAAGTGAAAGAAGAAAAAAAAGTAATGGAGAATAATAAGTCCAATAGTAAAAAAAAGTTCACGTCCTCCGACATCTAATCAAAGTCAAGAACTGAAAAGCCTGTATCTGATATCGGTTGATCATCTGCCAGGCTTCCTCACAATGTAATAGGTTAGCAACGGACGGTGCTCTTCGGCCTTAATCGTGCGCCAAAAGGCCTCTTCGGGCTTGATCATCTCGTGGAGCTCTAGGCAGAACTCCATCACAGCTCGGCGTATGTCCGGTTGTGGATCCTTGAGGCTCTGGTTGGCGAAATTGCCAAGTCGTTCTAGCTCCGGCTCACTAAGAAATAGGTTCTTTTCGTTGAGTCGACGTAGGAGCCCGCCGAGAATATATCCACCCATGGCAATCATTCGATGGCTTTCGGGAGATTTCTCTTCTGACTCAAGCAGATCCAGGACTGCATCAATGACATCTGCAGGGTCACAGGCTTGAACAATATCCTCAGCTGTTTCCTCGAGGCCGCTGACAATATGGTTTGTAAGTTCGTAGTGTTTGCGCGCCGTAATGATTGCCGTCATGGCTCTAGCATAGTACGTAGAAAAGTAGTCACGATTCATCGAGAACAATAAGCGAATCGTCACTAATACCTGTGTTTTAAGATCCAGTGGTCGACCGGTTGCTGACTTCTTGTCTGTGTCTGGCGCTTCCAGCGCGCCTAACAACACTATCAATGTTTCGGCATATTTGGCTTCGTCATTGAATATTGACTCATGATACTTGATTAAACTCTGCACCTTACGGTATCCATGCACGTCAATAGCTCCTGTCCGAATTTTGTTAAGTCCCCTATCGATCATATCTCGCCCTCGTGATGGATCCTTGGATCGTGGGCTCAGGCTCCTTCGCCTTTCTAAAATCTCTACCTTCTTCCATCGTCGATGCAAATTTTCACTTGCGGGAGTAGTGACACTGGTTGGAGATGAGAACCCGGAGGACTCTTGTTGCTGATTATGTTTTCGATTGGGCGTGTTCGCTGGTTCGTTGATTGGAAGTTCTTCAAGCGGAGCAGCTTTGGCAGGTGAATGAGTCCTCGGGGAGATTCCAAGTGGACCAGGGTGGGCGACATTTTCCTTGGCAATTGGAGACTGGGGATCTTCATAGACCTTGAGGGTCTCCGCGGGATGGATACTTTCAGTGCTAGGAAATGAAAGTCGACCTGCGGGAGGGGCCTTCTTGGACGTCATGTCATCATTGTTTTTGGAATAGCGTCTGTTAGGGCTGGTAGTCGCATTCAAAGGCTCCTCTAAACGTACTTTTGATTGGAAAGATGGCGATATGGGGATACGAGAAACGGAGGTGTCGCTGCTACTCAAACGGCGATGGCCTGAAGGGGTACCATGAGACATCATCAAAGATCCAGATGCAGGGAAATCTGTCATAAGGTCGGTTTTGTTTTGACTAAAAACGTCGGCATCCGAAGCAAGGCTAGCAGGGATAAATTCCGTACTTCTATTGTCGGCCTTTGGTAAAGCTATGGGTATATTTTCCTCCGATCTAGCAGGGCTCGCGGCTAGGGGTTTCGCATCTACAGAAGATGCGTAATTTGGTTTACCAGCAGGACCTGACATTAAACGAGCCTCGCCAGACTTTAACCCAGCAATGTCAAGTCGCTTTGGTTTTGGTTGTGCTGTGTTTACAGGCGCACCGGTGTCAAGTCTCGACTTGGGACGGGCAGGTGTAGGGGTTTTTCTCCCCGGAGTTGATGTTGTGGTCTTGCTCCTAGGTTTCTGGGGACTTGCTGAGGGACTTGATAATTTTGGCTGGGATGAGCTATGAACGGGCCTATTACGAGATGAATATGGATCGGCAGTAGCAGGTCGCATCAACTCTGGTCGGCGGGGTCGCGAAGAGGGGCGCATTGGCGCGGAAGAGAGAGATGTATTTTGGGAGGAGATATGAGACCCAGTAGGCACGGTGCGAGTAGTTGTTCCAGGCTGTCGGTATATAGAAGATCTAGACAATTTCAAGTCGGGAAACGATGACTGGGCGGATTCCGGGCGAGCAGGTAGTTTCTTCGCCGCAGCCAAACGCGCCCTTTTCTGGGCAGCAATTGTCTCCTTGAGTGTCTGTCGTGACCCTCCCCCTGAGCTGTTATTGCCCATGCCCGTTCGGGGCCTCCCGTTAGTATTTAAAGAATTGGCATCATGATTAGGATTTCCAGGATCTCTTTCGAGAAGGGACTTGGACTTCGCATCCAAAGTTGATATGATCCTAACGAGTTCAGCAAAACTGTTTATCAAAGTCCGAATGTGGAGTCAATACATACCCTTCTGCTCTGTCAGCCCAAATTCTCGCGAACGTCCAGAAGGTTGAACGCATGTTTTCCCTCACTCCAGGATTCGCATCCCCTAGTCCCTTCTTGATGCATTTCTCGAGGACATCAACGCCCCCACTATGTTCAATCGATCCTTTATGCCCGCCGTGCTTCATGATTAGGGTTTGTATCCAGCCTGTGACAAATAACCTGGGTTGAACATTTTTGTCCTGGCATGCAAGCCAAAGATGTTGCACAATTCTAGAAGTGTACGACACATTGCCGATGATAGCGTCCACCGTAAGGTTGCCGTTTTGGGCGCTAATCTTCTTCAGGCTTGCACACACTTTAATCATATTCTGCAAGAGAACTTCAACCATTGGATCAATTGCTGGTCCATTCACTTGTGCAATGTCTTGGATTAAGCTGCAGCCGGCAGCTGACAACGTTGTTCGCAATGAGTTGGCTGTTTTCAGGATACCGTCGAGCAGACTTTTGATACCAACCAAATAATTTTGCTGAAAATCCGTGGGTGCATTGCCCTTTGTTATTCTTCGCAATTTCAAAATACTCTTCTCACGGAGAATCCAATTCTGTTCTGATTCTCTACCTTCAAAATAAGGGAGCATTTCACGAAATATTTCATCCAATTCTCGATGCGAATTGAGGTAAAGCGGATCGACTGTTTCTGCTTCAACAATTTCGGGGTTTCCAGTAACGGCGGGGAACGACTCGATGCTGACGCTATGTGATAACACTGCATCTCTGCGCGGAGGATCCCCTCTAGGCGGCTTTGGGGCATCTAACACAAAGGTTAGTAAGACACATAACAAATCGATTATAGTGCATACTACTATGGACAGAATCCGATGCCATGCTAGCTTCCTTACTTGCTGTTTCACCATTCGAATAAGAGCGGACAGAGAGAACGGAGTTGGGCCGTTGAGGTTCTTGAGACCGGTGGCTTGAGAAACTGCTCCCGGGTCTCAAGATATCGGATCTCGGTAGAGACTGTACGGAAGAGGAAAGTTCTTGATCGACGCCAATGTTAGACAGGATTGAGTTAGTTATCGATTTTCTCACATTATGTGATTGAAGTTGCTTCTTCAAGTCCGACAGCGCTCGAGGAGGGGCATTGCTGCAAAATAACATTAATAACCAGAAAAACATAGCGGATTATTTGTGAGGATAATGCATACTGGAATAAATCGATAACTGTCGTCTTCGCAGTTTCCCTGACTCCACTATCAGCATCTTCGAGGCAGGCGACAAGGCTTGGAACGTATGTACGGAAGAGCACACCACGGTCACGAGTCATCTACAAACAAAAAAAAGAGATAGCAATATTAGCAGATAGGTCAATGTCAAGCCAGGTAGGTTGCACGGTAGACTATAGACTCACAGTCGCCAGCCATGTCATACTAGTCTCCTTTGCTCTAGGATTTTTCCCCACCAAAGCAACTTCCAGGACATGATGTTCAACTTCAACAGGAGAAGCCTGCCAAAAGTCACTGAATGCTTGGGCAGCCTGTGAACGCACGCGCTCTTTATGGTCGCCTAACCGCTCAAGGAGTAGCGGATAAGTGGAACGGCCTTGAGCAGCGATGGCCTGATGCAGGTCCTGGAGGTAAAGTCGTTTAAGGAGATGGCCCAAGGCAGAAAACCCTCCCGCAGAAAGAGAGGAGTGTTGCGATGCAATCGCATAGCGAAAGGCCTCAAACACGGTGGAGATGGCGATATCCGGTACATTTTTCTGCTTGATTTCCGATTTGAGCTTCGTGAGCTGTTGTGTCTTGGCCTCGACGGAAAGATTGGGGTTTTTCAACGCTGCTAGAACCTCTGTGGCTCTAGCTTCCATTGTCAAGATTGTTTGACCACAACGTTCATTGGTAGGGGTTATATCGTGCTGTGAAATACTGAGATATTCAGGCCAAGGATAGAGGGTTTATGCGCAATATCAACGTAGAATATAGATTTCCCCTTTGTAGACGACCTCGAATTGGAAATTGTATAACAGGTAGCCAGAAAAACGTGTGAGTGAATTCGAAGGAGGATCAAAACGCGATGTCAACTGTGACAATTTATACTAGAACAAACCCTATCAGCACCAGGAAATAAGAGATGAAGCCCACACGATTTGGGAGCGAGCAGATCATGACCGTAAAACCGAAACAGGAGGGGAGGACCCTTGTAGCAGCAGCACAGACCACGGGCATATCTGTGAAAGCAAGAAAGGGGCTGACAAATAACGCATGAAGAAGAGGCGGTGCATACCTGGATTCGATGTAAGTAGATGTAGACTAGCACCTAGAGCAACGCTGGGACGGGTGTAGAAACACAGCGATGGAGTCGACGAGGGAATTTGAAGACATGAGGTTGCCCGGCGCCAGACAATGGCCGGAAAGGGTAAACCTACCTTTGATTGTTTCGCTGCCCAAAAAAATACCCGTCGTCTTGGCAGCAATAACGCGCTAACCCTTGAGGCCCGACCTGAGTAGGTAAGCAGCATCCAACACGCAGATTCCCTTCCTTCCAACAATTAATACTGATTTGATATTGATTTGGTATTCCTCTTATTATCTGCATGCATGATGCAGCGGAAATATGGATGTTCAAGAAGAGGTTATGTTAGAATTCAACATGCTGTTGTAAACAAAATGATGAACCATGGTTGGACAGCTTTCGCGTACCTGTCAAGGGGCAGGAAAAACATATATAAAGTTTGAGGGAGCAGAGTTTAATATTTATTTAAGTATAGGAACAATTGACAGATTGACATAGAAAAGAAGGATACCTTAGAGGTAGGTATGGAGAATTGGTTCCAGGTTTACTCTTGTGTAATGTTGTGATGTCGTCTCCTTTCCCCCCCCGGCTGCGCTGATCTACAGTACTCTGTACATACTCTGATCAGATCCTCATCCAATACATACATGCACGCACCCGTTCATTTCATATACCATGAACAGTTCTTAGAACCATGTCTACTCCATCCAGCTCTCCAGCCCAGTTAACTCCTAGGTCCTCTCCAATCCCGTACAATCATACAAACAAAGCTGTCAATGTTGATAGTAACGACGACGATACCACCTCTCGCCTCAAAACCCCACACTCCCCGCCCCAACCAACCCCTAAACTCCGCCTGCATCTCCAGGACCTTACCCACCCGGCCACCAAAGCTTTCATAAACCTAATCTCAGACCCAAACGCCGCAATAAACACAGCTCTAGACAAGATCGTAACATACCTATACACATCTCCGCCAGAACGCGACCAAACGAGAAGCAAGAGCAGCAGCAGCAATGCGCACCCCATATATCCACATTTCTCCCCTTCTATCCCGGAGACCCGCTCTGTCACCTTCATAATCCGCGACATATCTGGCGTAGCCTACACAACAGGCACAGACCTCGATCCAGACCACAAGGAGATACATTTCTCCCTCTCCTACATCTCTACAGTTAGCAGCTCATTCGCAGACGCAACTCGCGAGCTGTTAGGCGTAATCACTCATGAACTAGTGCATTGCTACCAACACACTCGTCCTCACCCTGTGGCGGAAGAGCAGGAGAAAGAGAAGAAGAAGAAGAAGAGGCCGAAGAAGGGTAAGCCCGAACCAACAATACCAAGCCCCCCCTCAGGCTTAATTGAGGGCATTGCAGATTTTGTCCGTTTGAAGGCCAGACTTGTACCGCCGCATTGGAAACGGCCGATGAGCAAGGCTGAGCGTGGTGGTGGGTGGGATCAGGGGTATCAGGTTACTGCGTTTTTCTTGGAGTGGATTGAGGATGTGAAGGTTGGGGAGGGGGCGGTGGGGATGTTGAATGATCGTTTGTTGAGGATTGGGTATGTTGGTGAGTCGGATGGGGATGGGGATGGGGATGGGGATGGGGATGGGGGTAGTGAGAAGAGGGAGCAGGAGGGAACGGTAGTCATGAGGGATGGCGAGGACCCATTTCAATGTGGGTTCTGGCGTGGGCTTTTTGGTGCTGAGGTGCTGGAGCTCTGGGAGGAATATGGAGTGTATTTAGATTCGCTGAAGACGAATCAAAAAATCAACGCGAGATGAGTACATATTGGGTCATCTTCCCTAGTATTTCGGAGAGTTTTAATCACAGGAAGATTTGTTTCCGGTGTAACCGTAGAACTATTTTATTTCACTTGGTATATAACATCGTATTTCAACCCTTATATTTCATTGCATTTCTATATACATAGCTGAAGATGTATACATATCAGGCCGGTCCGCTGGGTGGGGTGTATTCCTTCCCTTCAACAAGGGGTAAAATCATACCAGTGACACCGAGGGGGAAGACCCCAACGCATGCACAAGCGTACACAACGAGGCCATGCCAAGCTTCGCTATAAACGGAGAAGAAAACTCCATTCCACCAAGAACAACCAAGAACAGCATGCCACCAAGCCCAGCCCAGTAGAAAAGGACGAGAAGTCTGTACTAGATATTATGTGGAATAATGGGGCGTATGGAAAGTAGCAGCAAAGGCGCGGAATGTAACCTTTCCATCTCCAGCTTTCCCAACATTTTTCACAAGCAGCTGACATCGTTTCCATTGCAGATGTTTGCGCACAATGAGGAGCAGTAGTAGCCGTGGCCGCTCTCCGAGAGTGGCAATGAAAGGGTAGAAAGCAATCAAGAATGGAACGTTTCAACCAGATTGATATACTAAAAAATACGCATTTCCCAATATTGTACATGTACATTAAATGAAAGAGAAAAAGTAAAAAAAAGGAATAGGAAAGTAGATACGATAGAAAATACAAATAGAAAAGGAGAAAGCAGTCCAACATGCACATGAGGCAGGTTAAACAAAAAGCCACGGATCAGAAAAACAGCAAGAGAAAAAAAAGGGGAGTAAAATGCCAAATGTGTTATGTGATCCCGCCTTGATATTTCCGTTATAAAACAGCAAACCAAAAAGAAAAAAAAGAAATTGGCCCCTGTAATTTGGTACATTTGCTTTCATATTTGAGTCACCCATTTTCTGTTTACACAATAACTTCACCAGGATCAACATATACTGGCTTCCAGGGCTCCGCACCTTCTTCTTCCATCGAGCTGGGAACCCTGACCCCAAGCGGGCTATATAGATACCAGCCTTTCAGCGCGGCCGCAGCGGCTCTGAAGCGCGCTTCGCTTAAGCTTCCACCCGCCCCTTCGCCAAGCTTATCTGGTCCAGAGAAAATACCCACGTTAAAGACAGGGCGATTGCTCAGGCGACCGGTTTCGCTGAGGATTTTGGCGACGGGGTCTTCAAACCCTTCCCGCCGGCAAAGTTTGCTGAGATCCCGCGTCGGTTGCCGGAAGCTAAACAACGAGGCCATATCGAGATGACGGCTCATGAAGTGCTCTTTATAAAATTGCTTCGCTGCAGGTCGACCAGCGTGCAGATAGACGGCGCCTACGACGGCACGGACAAAGTTTGCACAGGCTCGGTTGGGAGTGACACCCTCGTAGTGGACGGGATAGGGAAGTGCGGATTCACCAAAGGCGTCACCATATATTATCCTTGCGCTCGTACTGCGTTTTGACAAATTGCCATCACGTCTAAGGAACGTGCCATCTGTGTTGGTTTCAACGACCGTGTCTGGGGGTAGCCGTTTGAATTGTAGGAGACCCGGGTCTACTTCTGATCCAGGCTCAGCTGCAAATTCCAGACCCCATTCCCTAGTCATCGCGGCCAGCGGTTTCGCTCCGATATAGGAATACATAGCTGCCCAGAGGACTTTAACTGGAAGTCGCGGATAAGTGCTTATCAAGTGTTCGGCCGTGTAGTATGTCAGAAGGTCACTACCCAGAATTGAGAGCGATTTATTGTTGAATTGCGGAGAAGGATCGGCAGACTCATCAACCAGAGTGCGGGCCAGCGTCTGAAGTGGTAATCGTTGCGGTAGAGAGAGTCGAGAGTGTATGGCGGAGAGTTTAGGGGAATTCAACGAGGCCTCGACGGGTGGTGAAGGAGGGGTTGGCGTTCGGTTTACATGGAAACTTGAGGAGTGCTCATCATCGTAGGGTTCATTTTCCTCCGCTAGCACACTGGAGGACGCAGAAGATTGCTGTCGTATAGCTGTGAAAAAAAGCTGATGCGGAGCTGGAGCCGCACACCTCGTGGTAGGCCGTATCCGCGGTGAAAGAACTGAACCGCTCCATCGGAGGAGCTGCAGTCTCTTCATTTGGGCTCCCACTCCGGCGGCAGATCTCGATTTCCGGTAGTGCTGTAAATGTCGCAATTGAAAGGTTCGCACGCACGCTGGGGGGGGTCCTTGTTTTGTTCTTCTTGATATCTCAAAGGCTTCAAAAAATTCTCGAGCAGGAACAACTTCGGGGTCATGTGAGAAGCCATTTGCAACGCTAGACTTCTTTTGTCGCTAGTGTGCTTCCAAACTCACCTTCCACTGGGCATCATCCACCCGCTGCGAACATCTCTTCAGTTGTCAGTTGTCAGTCGCACGCTCAAACATCACCATTTAAAGCCCTATCCGAGCCGTTTGTTCAAAATGGGAGGTGGCCCCAGAGTTCGGTAAGTAATTGGCTGTGGCTTTGTTCAACATATATTTCGCTATTTCCGCTCAATTGAACACTGCTAACACTTCAACTTTGGTAGCTACCCCAAGCACGTCTGGTCACCGGCTGGTGGCTGGTACTCTCAACCTGCAAACTGGAAAGCCAATACCGCGATAATCGGCGCTGTCATATTCGGTGTTGCTGCCATGGCCTTTAGCGTTTCCGCAGACAGAGAGTTCCGCACCAAATTTCCAGAACAAGGCAGATTCTTCCCGAGTCGGTGGTTGGTTTCCCCGCGCCTCCCCCCAGATATATAATAAAATAATACACGTTCATATTACTTATCATGAAGCTTACAGGTGGAGTAAACAAATCGGTGAACATGAAAAGGAGTCGGCTGCGGCAAATAAGTCATGAGGAGGGTGACGAGGAGGTTCATTGGGTTGGAAACCTTTGTGCATTATACATAACATTTTTCCTCTTGGCGTTGATTCAATGGGATTAGATACACATACTATTATCAATCGATCAAGCAATCGAATTTCATTTTTGTATTTCTGAGGCTTTTGCAAGGCTGTCAGCAAGTTGTTTCGTGTACAGGCGGATCCGCTCCGTATAGCTTTCACCATTCCAGGACTCCTCTCTTCCGTCAGCACAAGATATTTGCGGCATCCCTACTTGTTCGATTACAAAACTAGCCGCCACAGTGGCACAAATCAACGCTCCCGGAATCCGCCCTTGCTCCCCCCAAGGATCGACGATCGCAGCCCATTTTTTGGATTTCGCAAGCGTCGAGGCGACAACTCTAAGAGGTTTTCGGTCTATGCTAATGAGAGCCTGAGCTAAGGCTCCAAGAAATGCATTTCCAGCACCTGTTGGATCCACCACCTTCACCCCGCAATACGCCGGAATATGCAAAGAGAGATCCCGGGAGAATGCATAGCAGCCGTCTTTCCCTGCCCTCACCACGAGCATTCCATTTCCGTCTGGCCCAATTCCGGATTTCACGATGGCATCTGTTATGGCGCGGTCACTGCTGTTTCCGTCGCTCCATGATTTATTGCCAAACATACTAGCCAATTCAAGGTCATTCGGGCTGACCACGTCTACATGTTTCAGAGCGCTATAGAACATTGGAAGCTCCTCTGTGCGGCACAAATCTGGTACGGGCTCCCACACAAAAATTGGACGCTGCCCGGCAATAGATGGTTCAATCTCCTTGCTTTGCAGGATCTTTTCCCTTCTCTGGAGGATTCCTTCGACAAGCTGACAGCAGCGCTCAGGGGAGCAGACCATATGGAACGTTCTCGAGAATACTTGAGATTCCGAAAGGGAGTTATGATCCAGCCGAAGTTTTGGTGTAAGATACCGGAAGTCTTTTTATGTCCCCGCATATAGGAACAGTCAGTAAGCTGTAATTGCCAACCGAAGTAGTTCTAAATTAAATACCTGTTTACTTACCCCTTTTCTCATTCGGGCCGTAACCATTCCATGCCCGTGTGGTCAGCCTTTCTGAAGACTCTCGCAGGATACAGGAGGTATCCCATGACGAAATAATGTGTCGTATTTCAGAAGGGAAGTCGGCGCCAGCATCGACAATCCAGCTAACTGACCGGGAATGTTCCCTGCCCGCTACCATTCGCGCGCCAACAGCGGCATAAGGACCAGCGCCTCCAATGATGTTTTTCACCGGTGGCTTGGGGGCTTCAAACTCAATCTCATCTGTATTTATCAAGCGTCAGAAGCTATTATACACTTTGAGAGGGGAAATGGCTGACCGATAATGAACATTCCCAAAGTGCAGAAATCGATATTGCTGAGAAGTGGTGGTTTACCAGCATCTTTTGTAGACATCTTACCAGACACGTATAAATATAAACATAAATTTCTATGTTAATTAATGGATCTAATCAGCTCCATATCAGAGTCGCGGTCTCATAGGAAAAGCGTCGTTGAGGTATGGGGTATGGGCATCTCGCTTGATCAGCGGGGATTTACAGCTTGGCGGTATATGTCGTCACGTACTGTCACCATATGTCTGACGTTCGGAGTCCAACACTAGCGCAGGAACACCCAACATCTTGGCCGTCATCCCAACCTCGTCTACTTAACTTGCCCACCCAGGCAGTACTCAACACCCCTACCGTACCATTAGGCAGCCTTATCTGTCTTCCATATATGATCATCTGGAAGTTCCAGCATCAACCGTTACCCCAAATTGCTTCTTGGGAAAAAACCCCCTTACTCGACCACCCCCATCCCAGCTGAGCATCGGACAGCTCCCAAAGCAACGAACCATGGCTACCAACCACATGAACAGTTTTGCAACGCTGATCAAGCGGTAAGTCTGTAAAGCTACTGTTTTACTAAGGGTCATGATTTCTACTTTGCCAATGATCTGATTCGCTGACAGTTTGCGAGGACAGACTTGAGGCCGCCACCTCACGTCTCGAGGATATGGCATCGTCTCTCGAGGACTCAAATCCAGGCAGCCCTACCGCTGATGGGATTCCAAAAAGTGCCGCTTCAGCGTCTCCAAAATTATCAAGTCCTGCGCCTCCGCCCCCTCCCGTCGTGGAACCACCGCCTCGCCAGATCGAGGACTTCGATGCCCTGATCAATAAGGAGGTGAAGAACTTTGTGGAGCTCAGTAAAAAGCTTGGGGAACCAGCTGTGGAACAGGTATATTGGTATTGCATGCGCGTTTATATGAATCACGGCGTTAACATAGGAAATACAGTCTAAAGCTATCCTTCGGGCCTTCGAAGCGGAAAGGACATATCTCTACATCGCCCTGAAAGCCAAGAAACCAGACCAGCAATCCCCAGACCTTTTGAGCGACCTACGCAAAGCTTCAGATGAAATCAACAACATCCGGGAAGCTAACAGACCGTCTCCTCTTTTCAATCACTTGAGCGCCGTGGCGGAAGGAGTCGTGTCTTTGGGTTGGTTCTTTGAACCCAGGCCTGCGGAGTTTGTTCGGGAATCTATAGCTGGTGCCCAGTTCTACGGAGATAGAGTGCTGAGAGAATACAAGGGAAAGTAAGTAGACATATCCCCGCATATATTTTAAGGTGAATGAATAGTAGTTAACATCGCAAAGGGATGAACTTCATGTGGCATTCATTCAATCATATTATCAGATTTTTAAATCTCTTGTCACCTACATCAAGGAGCACTATCCGAATGGCCTGACATGGAACAATCGGGATGGAGTCGATGTAATGGTGGCCTTGAAACAGGTCCAGTCCGGCTCACCGACGGGATCTGCACAACCACCGCCCCCACCACCTCCTGCTGGTGCAGGTGGCCCTCCACCCCCGCCTCCGCCTTCGGCCGGTGGAGCACCTCTCCTGAAGGCAACATCAACTGGTGACATTTCATCTGTTTTCGACCAGTTGAATCAAGGGTCTGCGATCACTTCCGGTCTCCGAAAAGTCGACAAGTCGGAACTGACACATAAGAATCCTAGCCTTCGTGCTGGTTCGCTTGTCCCAGACCTCAGCGATTCAAGCGGTGGTGTGGCATCTCCCACTTCCCGTGGCAAATTGCTGGTTCCAAGCAAGAAGCCAAAGCCCGAAAGCATGCGCGCTAAAAGACCTGCACGCAAGCAACTCGATGGTAATAAATGGTACATTGAACATTACGACAGCCCTACCGACATCATCGAGATCCCCGCTCAACTCTCGCACTCGATCTTAATATCGCACTGCAATAAAACGATTATCAAAATCAATGGCAAAGCCAACGCAGTATCCATCGACAACTGTACCGGTCTCTCCGTCATCGTTGACTCTCTCGTCAGCAGCGTCGATGTCATCAAATCTCCGGCCTTTGCCCTACAGATTGATGGCGTCGTCCCAACTGTCCTACTCGACCAGGTCGATGGTGCAAGTCTGTACCTGAGCGAAGCAAGCTTGAACACTGAAATGTTCAGCAGCAAATGTTCCAACGTGAATATCGTCGTGCCGCCCAAGGAAGGAACGGATGATGACTCCAAGGAGCTGCCCATTCCCGAGCAGATCCGAACCGTCATCAAGAACGGAGTTGCCGTGAGTGAAATTGTCGAACATGTTGGATAAAATTGTTATCACTCTTCCCGAATTGGTTGACTGGCCATATAGCTTCCTTCTCCCCACACCTTTTGTACATGTACCAGCAGACAGAATTAACGATGAAAGGCTCAGGAATCCTTTTTCGCGGCTAGATTATCTATTTCCAAACGTTGTATTCATTCAGTCGATTTGCCGTATCCCCCCGATAAATTTTAATTTTTGCCAAGCACCATGATTCCCCACCGTTCCTCCCTCCCCGAACATGTCATCCCGTTTTACATAAAACGTCCTTTCCGAGCTGCTCTCCTCCCATCTATCTAGAATTTGCACAGCGAAGGAAGGACAAAGAATATTTCTGGCCGCAAATATATATATATATATATATATGTTAAACGTGTTTTTTATATACATCAATCATCAGGATTAACTTGAAACAAGTGTACTTATATATGTTTACCATCACTACCAATCGATCTACAACAATATTAAGGGGTACAATTTCCATTTACAAGTTAGGATTCGCGTTGTGTATGAATTTTAATTATTGGTCTCGTTTGTTTTCAATTATCCCCCCTATTCTCCTTTTTCCCCAATATCTTTATGCAACCACCTCCCGTGACAATAGGTTAGGTACGGGGTAAATAAGGGTGAAAAATAAAACAGCCTTTTCTGATCTTTACCGCTATCCATCATTTTTTCAGTAATCTTTCTACACGAGCTAAACGAGCTAGAGAAAAGGCCGAGCGAGGTATGGCCGGGCCGGTAATGTAAACAAGGCAGTGAAGGAACGGACTGGTCCACAAAAGGGTGCGCTTATATTGAATGTATATACAAAGTATCCAAGCGAATGGAAGCCCGATAGAGGCATAGTGAATATAAAATGAAATGGAGTTTATCCAAGCTAGACCAAACCAAACTAAACCAAGCAAAGGCAAAAAAATCACTAGGAGTCCGTTCCCTTTTTCATTTGTGTTCTGTTAATTATCCTAAATCAACGCCGTTGCCGTTCGTTCCCACCTTTTCTATGAACCATGCGGAAGGAAAGTAAAATAAAGAAAATTTATAGACAAAAAGAGGAACAAAAACACCAGGGCCAAAAAGAATCAAAATAATTCGAAGCCAGTCGAATTAAAATGTGGATGAGTACTGGTGCGCCATTTGAGTTGAGAAACGATTTCCCTCGCTATTTCGCGACGCAGCGCATAGGTCGGTTCCATATATATATATTATGTGGGTGTTATTTTTCGTCCGGCGAGTCTGGCTTTAACACAACATCTAGCCTTCTCAGTTTGCGCGCCAGCAGGCTTTCTCCTGTCTCGTTCCCGATGGATGTCATCCCGAACGGGCCACCATATCCAACATCACCCCTTTGCCGTTTGCTGTAAATGTTATCTGTATCTGCACTCGAACTTGCCAGGTCAGGTGAAGGTGACGGATGAATGCTTGAAGCCAGTGATAGAGGGGGTAGATCAGTTGGGTTAGGCATGGTTTGGCCTGGCAAAGTCGCAAACCGGGGGTGAGGGCCAAGTGGATTATGCTGTTCCATCCTGTGGTCATGAGGATCTGGGGCGTATGGGCTAGCCTTGCCCGATGCATGAACAGGGAGACTGAAATTGACAGTATCTAAAGGAGGTAATGGAGGTGACCGAGAATATAGGTTAGGCTCGCTTTTGTCGAAATTCATCCTGATTGGAACTATGGGCTGTAAACTAGGTCCATAACCTGAACTTCTGCGCCTAATAGCGTTTTCCGCAACTAGCTTACTGCCGGCACTGCTCATTCCAATTTCCTTGGTGGGTTTATAAGGGCTATATCGAGGATCAGGGTACTGGACTTCATTGTGCAGTTTCTCTTTGCCGTCTGGGACTCTGTTCGCAAAAACGACTCGGATTCCTGAGTAGAGGTAAAAGCGGCCGCGGGAAGGACAGCAGATGTTCAGATGTATCAAATATCTCAGTATCGGTTTGTCAGCTGGAGCTTCGCTCGTGCCCAACGAACCATCTGGTCGATCGGTTCCAAGGCTTGTCCTTGCCAATGGGGGCATGTCGATGATCGGTCCAGCCGAATAACTTCGCTGTCGGATAAAGGTTTTAGTTCCTGGCTCCATCCCTTCTAAATCGTAAGGAACAAGGAAGAGTTTCACCGCAGTTTTGTTAGGATTTTTTATGATGATTTGTAATTGGCCTTGTTGAGGTATTCTGTAACATCCTCCAGGTGGTGACTTTGGAGATGGTGACCGTCGGGATCGCTTCTCTCTCCTGCGCCGTTCCTGTTGAGTCGTAGCATTTGTATTCCCATCTGACATAGTAGTATCCACTTCTAGACTTTTGTCCATATGTTTTAGTGGGCTGGCATGGCGCCGGCGGTTTTTTTGGTTCGTTCTATCTTCTCTTGGAAGTGTATTTTCAATATCGATGAAACCGACGTATGGGCTTGGACTATCGTCTGATATTGATCGGCCACCTCCGGATGTTGGGTAACTATAAAAAACCGCAGGGAACGGCACAGTAACGTGGGGTGGGCATTTTAGGTTGGGTTTACAGTTTCCTCTCCCGAGCACGCCGATTTGCGCAGTGAAATCCAGAGGTTTCGACGGGGATGTCGACATTCTACCCCGTAAAATGGATTCCTCGTAAGATCCAACCATAGATGCATGATGGAGTGGAGAGGAAACATCAGTGGAAAGGGATGGCCTTCTCGAACGTACCATGAAAGGTGTTTGTGGAGATGACGCCGGTTGGAGAGTGTAGGCTGACGTTAACGACCTTCGGGGCTGGTGTGCTTGGTAAGGGAGTGTTGCCTCTCTCCTCCATGACCGGGAAGGAGCAGGAACGTTGGCTCCACGAGGGTAACCGGGAGGAGAACATTGGAAGGATGTAAATGTTTCTGGTGGCAGGGTACGACGACGATTAGATTTTTCAGAGTTGGAAGATAGGTCGATAGGATCAATCTTAGGCGAGAAGTCGAGATCGGTGTTATTGGCCTGGTGCACTAGCGGGCTTGTCGGAGCCTTGAGAATAAAACTTGACGAAAAGGAGTTGAAGGATGAGAACGAATTCAAGGAAGGAGCCCTTGCCCGGCTTCTGGTCAAAATTGAGTCGATTTCCTGCTTTGTAGGTCTCGGTGGACTTGCAGGTGTATACCAAGGGGTTGTTGGCGAAGAACCAAAAGGAACACGGTTGGCTGGCGGCTCAAAGGACTCGTGACTGCCTGGTTCCTGGTCTTGGGGTGATCCCTCGCGAAAGTCACCTGAATGTAGGGCTGATCGGGGCCTCTCGATTTCACAGGGACAACCGGTCAATATTTCACTTCTGGAACTTTGTTCCGGAGATTCCTCTATTTCTGCGGCTGGTAGGAGAGGGGGGGACTTGTCCTTGTTCAGCTGGCCCTCAAGCCTTGAGTGTGGAGGGTCTCCATGGGTTGCGAAATACTCTTCCAGCTATTAAGCACCAGAAATCAGCCTCAGTATCCCGATAATAGAAGAATAGCCAGACCTCGAGATTAAGACGATCAAAGAAAAATATAGCCAGATCCAAATCTTCCAAAGGCAATAATTGCATGACATATTACCAAACATCGATGAATAGGCTTCTCATTGTATATACTGAGTTAAAATTTTTGACTTACAGAACGATTAGGAACCCAAGTAGGGCTTTCCCCTTTCTTGATACTTCGTATTAACTCTTCACGATCACTCGTTTGCAATCTCTGAGGGCTGCTGCGTGCTTCCATAGTTGACTCCCACGAAGAAGTACAGGCCATAGCTTCATCTTCCACATTCTCAACTCGTTGTTTCGGCGTCTTTGACGGTCTTATATCGTCATTATTGGGAGTACAGCTCCCAGGCCATGATGGATGATAGCGGGGCTCTTCTCGATCTTGGTCTTTGAAGATTGGCATATTTTATTTATGGAATAGGTCGTCCAGTTTGAAGACAAGTCGACATGCCCAAGGTGATAAGACGTGGCAACCCCCACAGCCAGCGACGAAGAAAACGCAGAGGGGTGAAGTGGCACGAGTGTAGCGGCGGGCACTTGGACTTGGGGATGCAGCAAGTTTAGCTAACTGGGACTGGGACGGTAGATATGTAACGGATTCGAGCCAGCGTTGTTACGGGGAAAATGCAGGTGGACGGAGGAACAAGACCTGCTTGGATAAAAGGGACATGAGGTTGTTGTTGGTGGCATCGAGAGCCATGGCGGTAAGACGGGGCCGAGCGTAAGGAATGAATCATCGCCTCGCTGATCGATACCGGCTGATTACATACATCATCTTGGTTTGGTTTTATCTTACAGCTCTTATGTACCGGTGGAGCGGCCACCGAATGCCGAACCGGGTCACGTGGGGCTGAACCTTGGAGGATATCAAAAAAGAAAATTATTATTATATGTATGAAAAAGAAATACAATCTGTTTGCGCTCTGGGGAAGCCCCTTGTTTGCTCTTTCTCTCTCAGTCGCACCACGACTGTCTATGATTATGGTCCATGATACGATGGTGACCTGTGGATATTGAAATATTCTTGTTGCACAGCTCTGGATTAACCTTGCGCACATCGAATAAATATACTTTTTACTCTCCTGCTGCCCTTATCTCCACCCCGCTCTTCAAGATCTACGAAAATAAACATGGCTGCTAAAAGACCTCGAGACGATGGTGCCGGCACCGATGCTAATGTGGCCAAAAAGAAGAAGGGGTTTTCAGTTGGTCCAGCCAACCTTCCAGACGGCACTTATCGGCGAAAAGGTTGGTGACGAGACCTCGAATTATTACCCTGCGCCTTCTCTAGGATACCTAGGTAGCCACAACTAATCACGTTTTACTGCTTTCGTTATATATAGTGCAAAAAATCAAAGGCGACCTAATCCACAAGGCCAAAGTCAAGAAATCTTACGCCAAAGTTAAAGCAGAGGAACTCGCAAAGGGAGCTGCAAAATCCAGTTACACCCAAGAGTCGACATTGGAAAATGATGGAGATGCGACACAGCCAGAGCCAGCGAGTTTGGAATTGCATCCTGATAGACAAGCTATGCTCGATGCTCCCTCCGCAGAACAACAACCTACATCAAGAACAGATCGTCCACCAAGAGACCCGCAGAATCGCCGCAAACGTCGACCAAAGCCGTCTCCGTTTACCAAAGAGGTAGAAATAGCAAAGAGGAGACAAGAGGAGATTGAGAAGAAACAAAGGATACGAGAAGCTAAGCAACGAGAGCGTGAGGCTATGGCTAAGGCTAAGAGACCAGATCAGTTTGGGAAACGAAGACTTGGACGAGAAAGCAATGTTTTACTGGATAGGGTTAAGAGGATGGTTGAAGAATCATAGAGAGGAAAAATATCCTATGGCCAGGAATATATTTTTAGATGAGATACCAGAGTTTCCGGGCCGACGTTGTTTTGTCCGACATTCGGCCGTTTCTCCACTGGGATCTATTAACAAAACGACACGCTGGACTTTGAAACGGTGGTCCAACACCAAAATTCTCCCTGTTTGATTAGACTTATGGATACGCCCATAAAATTGCAGAGACCATGTTTACTTGGGGTGGCTATTGAAATGTTTCGGCATATTTGCACCTCACCACGAGTGGTTCTAAGAGAAGGTATCCTGTGGAGACATGCGGAAACCGATTTGCTCCTCCAGATGATCGCTGGATGATGTAGTTCCTCGTGGGAGATATTGGAAAACTGCGTGTTGCTGGAGCAAGTCTATTTCACATGATTTGAGGCCCACAAAACCAGATCGAGTTGGATAGATACATGGAAGGCACCGAAGAGACATGGCTTTGTTTGATCAGTTTCTCGTACCTGGGAATTGAGATTCTCGAAGAGCCCTATGTGTACATCATACAAGTGTGTATAGGATTCTGGCTTGTCACTTCTCTGTTTATGCTGTATGTTTCCTGGCTTGCGGAGAATATCTTGTAAAATATTCCACCGGGTTCTTCGATTGATGAACGACGTATATACCGAGTTTGAGAAGACCGCAGAATAAACCATTATCAGCATAACTCATCTGCATTCTGATGTTATCTAGAGCTATTATTGTTCGGGAATGTGAGGGACGTCATCGACTCATATTTCATAAAATAAACTAATAAAATCCATTCATATCTAGTCGTAAAAGGAGGTGTCCAAAGACACTGTCTATGTCAACACCTGCGCGATCATCACTCCCCCATGCGGCAAGATCCTGATGTTTCCCTTTCGACCTCATCGCCTTGGCACCATCCAACGCTCTTAAAAACCTGACAAAACCCGAAACCTGTTTCCTAAACACCGAGAAAAGCTGTCGAACTATCCGATCGTAGGAGGGCATCCCATCCCGCTGCACCCATGTACCAGTGGCGGCCGCTTTCGAGATAGGGGCGAAGGTGAGAATCGTATCGAAGATATCGTCTAGCAACTTTCTAGCCTGTGCGTGTTTCTTGCTCACGAATAAGGCGAACAGGATCTGATCAAGGACATCTTCGTGATATTCTCGGAGACGGTGTAGGCTTTTGGCATGGTCAATGGTGCCATCTATGTCCCCTTTGTCAATACACTTTTCGATCTTGACGAGTGTTCTCTCGAACTTGCTCCAGGTCTCTCCAACGGCGATGTGGAAGGAATAGTCGCTCACGGTTTGCACGAAGTGGTGGGCTTCCATGCGGAGTTTTTGGGATATTGTTCTGCTCATGTCGACGGGATTCGATCTGTCTGTGGAGTCGCGGATAAGGCCGCATGCAACTGAAAGCATCCGCATCTGCCGCAGAAGGCGCCTGAAGATGGTGTCGTATCTTCGTAAACTTCTGGGAGTGATTATGGCTTCGAGTACTGAGGGCGGGTGGTATTGAAGACGGAGGAAATCTAAAGCCTCGATGGAATTGGGATTTTTGCATTTCAAAAGCTCCTCACCCGTCAGCTCACGGATTGCGAAGCTGAGGCCACCAGGTAGCTCTCTGTTCCTGGCTTGGTTTCCGGTATTGTGGCCGATGCGATTTTTGTCGTCGTGATAACTCTCAGATAGCAAACCCATTAACACCAGACGGAGCTCAGAGCTTGCTGGTGGCCAGGTATCTCGATTGCCCAGACGAAGGCCAGTAGAACTTCCGCCACGGGCAACGCCAGCCTTCCGCTCTCCACTGTGCATTTCAGGGTCAAATAGAATATGAGATAAGCGTGATGAAAAAATACCGTCCCCTAGCAACTGAAACCGCCATTGTAACTGCAGGTGATCCTTGATTTTATGTCCTTTGAAAAGAAGGTGGAGGCAGGAGAAGTTGATTAATCTTGTTTGGGCTGAAATAACCGGGGCGAATGAGAGGTAAACAGACGCATCCAAAGGGGGACCAAAAAGAGATCCGTTTCCCGGAACCTCTTCGGTATTGAAACAGTTGCTCTGAGCAAGGAGAACGTGTAGTCTATGGGAAGAGATTGAGGAATGGCTTGCTAATAATATGGCAGCATCATTCTTATCGTCGATATCGAAAAGTGAAAAAACTCCATCAATTGGATACTGGTCATCATCAACTGGGCTATCAATGTTATTATCCTCGGGTGCTAGCGTACTAGGTTTCTGGAGTCGTATTTCGTCGTAACGAAGTATCTCAGCTCGAAGTTGGGCTTCGTAATTGTTGGCCTTTTGTTGAATTTTGTCAATATCCTTCCAAGTAAAAGCGCACTCCAGGGCTAGATTCATTGACCGACGCGTGCCGCTTTTTAAGGAAAGCGGATGATTAGGATGGAATTCTTTGAGTAGCCTCAGGCTTTTGCCGCTTTCGAATATCGTTTCCGCATAGCCTGCAGGAACAAAGATAGGCATCGCTTCTGGACGAAAACTGTAATCAACCAGCTTAGCTTCGATCCTTCCCCCATTCTGACCGTGAACTTCCTCAGTATTTATGAAGCCTTTCTTATTTCGATTGAGCTCTAGCAAGGTTTGTGGCTCAGGTCGGAGGCCGATCCAGGACTCAACCAGGGAAAGCCAGGATTCAGCCACCAGGGCCATCAGTTCATGAAGAACGCCAGATAGCCAGATAAATTCATGAGAATAGTGATCGCATTTTGTGAAGACTGAGGATATAACAGCACCATCTGTTGTAGCATTTTGCGCGCCTTCTATTATGTCGACGAGGACCTTGAGGAGGCAGGCAGGCCGTCTGAACAACATTTGAGTTTTCAACAACGATAAACCCGTCTTAAAACATTCATACACATGCTCCTCAAAACTGTGTAGTAGGACCGACGCAGCGCAAGCTAGGCTGGACAATGGGGTCGGCAGATCGATACGCGTAGGCGTCGCAAGAATGAATCTTCTTACCTTACGCACTCGTGTTCCACATTGTAGAAATTCCTCAATCAGACCATTCACTGCCGTCAGGCTGATTCCGGATATACGAGCATCTTTGATATCCTTTTCGAATATTCGAGTTTGTTCGTTGAAGTGGAAAAATATTGAATTCCACCCGAGGCCCAGTCGAAAAAGCGACGCAATGAAGATATCCGTTCGCGCTACTCGACCGGAATCCTCGAGACCGGATTTTGCTGCCTGATAACCTAATGCAGCATCGAATCCGCGTGGGCCAGCTTCACTTAGATAAAGAGGGGTGGCCTGTTGAACAGGATGATCTGGAAATGTATCCCACGACCTCAAGGATCGCTCCTCAGTAGTCGGATTTAAAATCGCATCCGACGCCCATACATCCGCAATTTCATCCGTTTCTTCCTCTGTCTCGTTGGGATCCACATCGGTTTGGCTTGCGCTTTGGGATGGGGTTGTATCTGCGTCAATCGATTCAAGTGGGTCAGTACCGAATAGGTTTAATTCGTATATATTGGAATCATTTTTGGTAAAGAGGTCCAAGGAACCCTGAAAGACGCCCTGGGCAAGTTCTAGAGCCAGAAGTTAGCTACTGCGTGCGCAACATGGAAACAATGCGAAAAAGCGGCTTGGTTACCTGGAAAGCCATCATTCCAAGGAAGGCAGTCTAGCGGTTGCAGCTCTTGGACATGGAAATAGGAGGGTTCCCAGAGCTTGCCAACAGGAAGTACAAACGGGTCATGTTCATCTCTTCTTAAGTCCATTGCTAGATATGAGCCATTTATTTATTTGACCTCGGGGAGCTTTTTCCGACGCGTGTTGAGGCAAGATAAAACGCGGCTGAGGACACTAGGCGATAATAGGATTAGCGTCACGCGACAGTCTGCACGGACCACCGCTTATTTGCCGGCGTTATTCCAACCTTCCAATGAAGCTCAAACTGTCCATTGCGGCCAATACAACAACCCCCGACACGATTTGGAGCTCATATATATCCCTCATTCTCCTATCTCCATCATCAATTAATATTACATTACAAGCTATACAGCTTATATTTTGATTGCAAATGCCACCCAGGAAGAAACTGCGGCTCTCATCGCAGGGAGCTTCGACCCCCCAAGCAGAGAATCTCCAGCATACACCCACAACCCCCGCGCAACCGGACGGTGCGTCGAAGCCTGAGGCCGAAAGTGATTCCATAGTTACAGACCCATGGACGGAGGAGCAAGAAACATCATTGCTTAAAGGCATCATACGATGGAAACCTGTCGGTATGTATGCGTATAGAGCTCACAAGATGCAAACAAAGGGCGCAAGTTTATAACTAACCTGTTCAACAACGTTAGGAATGCACAAACACTTTCGCATGCTGGCTATCTCAGAACATTTGATTAGCCAGGGCTACGTAGCACCAAACGATCAACATACTCGAATACCTGGGATTTGGAAGAAGCTGGGAGCACTATACAATCTTGCGGGGCTGGATGAGAGAGTTCGTGATCGAATTACAAACCCTCATATTGACGGAGATGAATCAACGAAATTGCTAACGTGTTGTTCTGTTCAGGAAGCCTCGTTTGCTACAGATGGATCTGGTGACCTAGAACCAGCGCAAGAGCCTTATTGTCCATTCCAGCTACCATACGATGAATACGGAGAGATGATGTTTGAGAGGAGGCTTGCTCCAGAAGGATCATCATCTCCCCCAATGAGCCTTGCTGGAGGGTCAGGAAGGGCTAGTACGGTTGCAGACACAGATGGTAAGAGATCCGACCACTTTATCCAATACTACCGGTTGAATATTACAGAAAAAGCTAATAAAACATAAACTGCTAGAACCTAGATCTTCGCCCGCACCTTCTCGCGGCCGGCGAGCAAACCGTAACACACGCGCCACAACTCGAGGCACGCGATCGTCGCGATTACATGCTGAAGCGGAGAATGGAAAAGGACGACATAATAATAAGGCTAGTCCGGCGAAAGATGAAGATACGGCGGAAGATGGCGAGGAAGAGGAAGGGGATGAAGAGGGGACGGAGACGGGTGAGGGGGAAGACACTGACACACAAGCTGCGGACTCTGCGCCGGCAAGATCAACTCGGACACAAGCTACGCGTGGAAAGGCAAAGAAGCCGACTAGGGGTGCGCCTAAACGCGGCAGGCGACGGTAATGGTAGTTTTTCTTCTCTTTTTCTTTTCTTTTTTCGCTTTCTCGATCCATTATCGGAGTTGACTGGTGTTTGCACGTTTTGGCATTATATGGAATGATGCATATTCGCATCTCTTCGCAATGACTTAGAGAAAATCCGGAGGAGGGAATTTGTTTTTGGAAGTTTTTATGATTATGATTAACAGGTGCGCAATGTAAGAGTTTGTAAATATACCACAGCTGGAGTCCAATGTCATTTATATTTAGTTTTATACATCTGGATGCGAAAAAAGATCAACTTTAACAACCACCCTTTCGCAGCCTATCTACGTGGAATCATATCAAGTAGCATACTCTCTTATACAAGAAAGACAAAATTGCAAGGAATGAAATAAAAATGTACTAACTCATGCAATGACAAAAAAGAAAACAAAGGAAAACTCCAGCTCAGGATACGTACATCATGGGCCAGGTCTATCTAGTGGGGAACTCTGGAGAGGACTGGTTGCGGGAAGTGTGTTGAGAAGGGGTTAGGGACGTAGGTAGACGGATAATGATATATATTACAGTTTAGAGATGATGGCGCTTGCGTATTCGTGGGTTTTGGCTTTGCCACCAAGGTCACCAGTTAGTGACTAAGATTGCGGTTAGCAGTGTCCTGATAAGTAGGTAAGGTTCAACGGATGGCTTTTCTTTACCTTTCCTTCCGCAAGAGTGGCGAAGACAGCACTTTGGATCTTATCGGCATGCTGATTCAGTCCCATGTGTTGCAACATCATGATACTGCTCAGAAGCAAGGCTGTTGGGTTTGCCTTTTGTTGACCAGCAATATCAGGGGCGGAACCGTGGACAGCTTCGAAGATAGAGCATTCGTCTCCAATGTTGCCAGACGGGGTAAGACCCAGGCCACCAATCAAACCAGCGCACATGTCAGACAAGATATCGCCGTAAAGGTTGGGCATGACCAGGACTTTGTCGTTGTAAGGGACGGGATCGGTGACAATTTTCAAGCAAGTGTTATCAAGGAGCTCAGCGTCGAATTCAATATCGGGGAAATCCTTGGCCACATCTCTCGCAGTGCGCAGGAAGAGACCGTCGGACATTTTCATGATGGTGGCCTTATGCACGACGCGGACCTTCTTCCTGCCTATCTCCTGGGCATATTGGAAGGCAAAGCGGAGAACACGTTCAGATGCTTCCCGGGTAATGAGCTTAATGCTCTGCACAACGCCATCTACCACAACATGCTCAATGCCGGAGTATTCGCCCTCAGTGTTCTCGCGGATAAGGATAGTTTGGACGTTATCGTATGGGGTCTTGTAACCGGCAATCGACCGACCAGGACGGACATTGGCGAAAAGGTTGAAAGTACGTCGGAGAGTAAGGTTGAGGGAAACATGGCCTTTGCCGACGGGGGTCTGTGCATCCCTTTAACGACTATCCCGGGCGCTCAACGGCATTAACAACAGAGGAAACTTACAGCAAGAGGTCCCTTCAGGGCAACAAAATTTTTCTTCACGCTGTTGATAGCCTTATCTGGGATGGCAGTCTTCCCATCCTTGATAATCGGCGTAACGTCAACTGGCTCCCAGTTGATTGGTACCTAGTTGATTCAGTAAGTCTCGTCGTATGGCAGAAAGGAGAAAAAAGAGGTGGCCTGTGTCGCTTTACCTTTGCAGCAGCGAAAATATCCTTGACGGATTGTGAGATCTCAGGTCCGATACCATCACCCTCGATCAATGTGACTGTATATTTCCCCTAAGCAGAATAGTCCTCTCAGCTTCCGATTCACACACCCAATTATTCGCGTTTTTCAACTGAGGGGGGGGGAGGGAATAGCATACGTCAGGGCCTTTGGTTCCGGGAAATTTAGCTATTTTTTCCGTAGCAGCCACGGCATAGCATCGAATCTATATCATATTCGCAAATTAGCCTACTTATCATCATCGCAATGCCGTAAGGTGCAGACTTGCGCTCGGAGAGAAAATTCGCTTACATTTAACGGGGATATGCGGATTGATTGGGCGACTGGCTTTCGTAGACACTGCCGCGCGGGAGCAAACGCGCGCAGGGAAATCATTGTGGTGGACGGAATGTATACGGAGGCTGGCAAATTTCCAGACGCATTAAGCAATTGACGTCGTTTAAGCTGGAAACGAAGTAATTGTGGTGAGAGTGAAGAGAGAGTTGGCTTTGCTACTCTATTCCAGACCCGGCATTCCGCTGACAGCCCCCACGCAACCTTGGAAAAGATGGATATTTTTTTTAGCTTAGATAAGCAGACATAGGAGTTTGCTCTGTTTGCTCGATTCCACCGCAACATCGTCACTCAACGACAGTCAACAATGATACATTATGGAGCACTCGTCGCGGAATGAGATTTGGAGGTGTGTCTAGCGCACTGATTCTTTGACAGTGTTTGTTTATGGAGTAATTAAAGATTACTATCATTTCCGGAGTTGCTTGCGCGACTTCTGATCCTTGGTGAGGGAGGCCAACTGCACTCCTGTGCCCACCCCCTATTATGGCTGCCTACGACACAGACGTAACCCATTATTACAACATCCCTACGCTTTACCCCGAGGAATGGCCAGCAGAGCTGAATGAAAGCGATGATTCTGATGGTGAAGAGTCCTTGTCTTCTGGCCCCGCTACCACGGCTTCCCAACGACGAAAATCGAGATATGCTGCCCTCCAGAGAGGTGGGAGTGAACGCAGGAGCATTGTTCCGGGATCTCAACGCACTGGAGATGGAAGGGATAATCTGGTTCAAAAGGACGAACCTGACCCGTTGGGGTCTTCCGAGAGTGTGGTTAGGATGTTGAAACAACGTGGTATCGCCGACGATGACGCTCGCGTTCGAAACCGTTACCTGCTATCGTCGACAACTTTCTCACCTGCGCTCTTCCTCTCCCAGACCCACTCCTCCGATTCTACCCAATCCCTTCTAGAAGGCCTGGACTTTTTATCTAAATCTATCGATCAGAAATCTGCATCTTTGAAGGTATTGGTTGAGTCGAATTTTGAACGCTTCGTTCGAGCGAAGGCGACTATCGACAATGTATATACGGAAATGCGAAATCAAGGCGCACAGCCTGATGCCTTACCACAGCGGCGGCATTCTCGCAACGCCAGCAGGTCTGGTTCTCACATCAGAAACTACAGCACGGGAGCCGCAGGCCGCTCCGTTAGCACCGAACGCCCCGTTCCTCAGAAAAACTCCCTTACAAAAGAAAGTGAATATGGTGTCAAGGGCATACGCGTGCCATTGATGGAGGCTTCAGTGAAAGCAGAAGAAGTGTGGGGCCCAGCACTTGGGGGTCGACAGCGAGAAGAGGGTTTGAAAGTCGTCATTGATGCTATGGAAAAACACCGTGAGATATATGAAATTGGGTCTAATCTCGTGCGATCAATCAAACAGCGGGATTACGAGGCGGTTGTCGATCAATACACACGTGCTAGAAGACACGCGCTCGATGCAAGGCTCATTGCAGACCGGGCTACAACTAACCAGCGCCCCTTAACCGACGAACAAGTTCACCTTATCCTTGTTACGGGAAGAATGTGGATGGATGTTGAAAAGCAGATACAAGCTTTTAAGCGAGACTTGTGGCGACGTTTAAGCAGTGTCCAGACAAATGCCCCAACAACGAGCCTCGATGGGCCCGTTGAGGAGCACATAGAACTGATTGCAACTTTACTTGAACTCGGTGTTGACGATAATCCAGTCTGGGTCTGGCTCCTTGGACGTTATGATTATTTGAAAACCAAAATTATGGCTTTTTGTGAACGGTCGAAAGTCGAAATTGAAATTCTTCGGCGACGTCTGGCCAATGGAGAGAAACGAACGCCTCAAGCTGTTGCACCGTATATTCATCTGTCTAACCGTGATGGTGTGGCAACTTCCAAAGACAAGCTCGATACCGAGCCTGTTATCGAACTATGGGAGTGCGTGCATACATATCTAAAAAAGCTGCTATCACTTGAAGGCGGCATCCTTGGAGACGTCATCGAGTTTTGGGATACCACACAATCTTTCATCGACGGCAGTAAGCAGAAGCTCCTCCCAGCAGGATTCGAGGGTGAAAGCCGAAAGCACCATCGGTTGTCTTCTGGAGGGGTAAGTGATTTGAAAGATGGAGTTATTGAACTTGTAAATCTCATCCGTGAAAGCACTGTATCGATCTTTGCCGATCCCCCCATCGACGATATATCTCTTCTATTTTCACCACTGCCGACAACTCCCAATACTCCCCTAACTGGCTTAACTCCAACCGACTCTCGTTTCAGGCTAGATCCTAAGGATATTCCCCCACCGTCACCTAGGAGAGGAGAGGCATGGGAGGACTTCGCCTTCTGGCCTCCATATTCAAACTCTCTTAGTGGCGTCCATTACCTCAGTCAATTCCTAATATTAATAGGAACAGCTGCTAGTGAGATAGCTGCAATGAGCCCGATATCAAGCGGTAGTAGCACCTATGATAAATTGAAGCTTCTTGTCAGCGGCACACGAGAACGATCGGTCCGTGCAGTATGCGCAGCTTGGAATAAAGATGCTGAGAGTGTGAAATATCTAGAAGACTGGACTAGGGACTCTGAACGTAAGGACATGACTAAAATGCCCGGACTTTTCGTGGCATTCGAAAGTGCAGTTCTTTCCGGAATGCAAAAGATATTGTACATATCGGAGGCCATGACGAAACCAGGAGTCGTCGATGTTGTCACTCCCCCACCCGCAAAACTTCTTCAGATGGTCCGGTCTCAATTTGTAACGAGCGTATATAAGGCACTAAGCGGGCTTGTTGAAAATGCCGAGCATCCAGTTACGACCGAAGGGGAAAATGAATGGATTCTTGTTGGTCCTGTCGTTCGCATTGGTGGGTTAGATATTTCGTCATCTATCGCCCCTTCAAGCGGCATTGATTCTAAAAATAGGGTCAGTACTTTTATACTCCAAATATCAGCTGTATTTCATCTCTTTACTCACTGCTCTTTTCTTAGAACGTTCGAATGCTCCTCACACTCTCCAACCTCAAAGCTCTCCGCACCGACTATGTCCCTCAATTGGTATCCAACTTCGAAACTGCTTTCTCCGTTAAATTAACCGAGGAGTCTAAAACAATCCGCGATGTTCTGGGTCAAATCGACGCCCGCCTATTCCAGTCGTACACCCGGCCGATGACTGCAACATTAAATTCTACTATCCTCGATGGAATCTCAGCTCCGGATTGGGTTCCCTTGACGAGTCGACCCGACCAAGTTCGCCCTTATGTATATACAACAATGCTAAACCTCGTCTTGGTGCATACAGAAGTGTCCACAACTCTCCCAACGCCAACCCAAAGTTTATCAAGCGCACCCGCATCGTCCCTCACCAATGCAATCCTTTCCCACCTCCTAACGCAAATTTCCTCATCCCTCCTGAACGCCTTCACACAGCGGCCTAAGTATTCGCTACCTGCTCTTATGCAAGCCACCCTCGATACGGAATTTATCGCACAAACGCTCTCACAGTACGCGACGGAGGAAGCATCGAAAATACAGAGCCAGATATATCTGGAGCTTGATCGTCGGACAAATAACGAGGCCAGGGCCAAGTTACAGGCTGAGCTCGGTGAGATGAGGGGGGTTTTGAAGCGCTTGCGGGAAGCGACTCGCGGGGAGTTTGCATGTTTTAGAAAAGTAAGGAGCGGTGGGACTAAGTGAGAAGGATATATTCACTATTTTCCTGATCGAACGGTTTATGGAGGTGTATGTGCCGTCCATACCAGGCGCCTCTCTATGATTGCTGTTGTATCTTTGGATATTTATTCCCGTTTTTACTTGACTCTTGGTGTTTGTCGGTTTTTTCTATTAGAGCGCAGCGCGTTCTTTTTGTTTTGAATCGAAAATTTTAACAAAGCAGATACTGATAAATTAGAAAACAACTGAGCTATATAGAGCGCGAAAGCTTCAAGTCATCCCTTCTCGTATTAGTAAAGCTGCATGTTGCTATTGAAGTGCCCGAAAAATGGGAATCCAAAACTAAAATATATCAAGTGTCGTTTAGCAAGAAATTTGCCATTAAATCCCCTTGAAAAACACTCTCATATGCCGCCTCAGAAAAATACTAAATCAGACTTGTCCCAGCCTATACGTAACAATGCGTTTCTTACCGCAGCTTCCAACGCCTCAGGCCCACAAATAAGCACTAAGCTTCCCACATCCCTCTTCCCATCAACGGGAACATACTCCCGCAGCAAATCTTCCGAAATCCGACCCTTGCGCCCCGGCCAGGTTTCCGACGGCTGGGTTAGAGTATGGACTATATGACATCTGCTCTTCGGATTCCGTGCCACAAACTCATCCAGTTCGGCGCGACAGAGGATATCGACCTCGGTCCGATTACCATCCACAACCACGCATGAGGTGCGATCCTCTGCGTCCTCCATCACAATGCGGAGTACTTGGAAGATAGGGGTGATACCGCTTCCGGCGCAAATCATATGGAAAGATTGTATATGGCGCTTCTTTCTGTTTAGAACCACTTCGCCCTTTCCTAGGTACTCAAATTTGCCGATGGGGCCTTTGAACTTTACCACTGCTCCTAGTGGAAGTTTGTCCATTGCCATGGTCATTTTACCACCGTTTGGGTGGTTGGGAGTGGAGGGGTAGAGTTTCACCAGGAGGTCTATGGTGCCTATGGCATTTTGTTTGGATACGGGGGTGTAGGCTCTGGTTATGGTTTCATTGGTGGAAGGGTCGTTAATTTTGAGCATGACATGTTTACCGACGGGGAGACCGAGGCATTGGGAATCGTGGGAGAGTTTGAAGGTGAAGAGGCGAGAGTCTGGTGATATCACTGCTTTGTCGCTTAGGTTTGATGGAGCCCAGGTTGTCGAATCTAGAAATATTTCACGAGAAGGTGACAACGCCTTTTCATCGTAATCGTTCTTCAGAGCCTCTTGAGATGATAGGTCTAGGCTTCCAATGTGATAATTACTCATCATCGCCTTCGCGGTTTCGCTGTCTATATGCATAAAGTCAGTGGAGGTGTTGGTTATGTTCAATGAAAATGGGAAACTCACGAATAGCCATGAATTCCTCCGTTGCATCAGTACCAGCGGCGGATAAAATGCTCTGTGCGCCTCCTGGATGTTCATCCAAAAATGCGGTGCCATCGTAAACCTCACCCTCAAGCACAAACCAAGGCTGAGGCCCAGTTTTATGGGTTTTAAAATTCTCCAGGCTTATAGGATTTTTCAGGCCAAACTTCTTCATGTTGATTTTAGGGGCTTCCACAACTGCTGGTTTTTCACCGCCTTCTAACATATCTCCCCAGTTTCCATTCGTCAGATCCCCGCCATTTTTTTTCACGCGCTCCATCCAACCACCAGGAATCAAAGCAGGTTGAGTCGGGTGCTCAAACTTCAAGTAGCCATCTTTTTTGGTGATAGTAACACGGAACCAAGGGTTATTCATCATACCAAGAACTGACCAGTACATATCGCGAGGCTGGATATTCAATGCTTCATCCATTGCTCGTACGAGAATCGCGTCGCTACTTTCTAATTTGGAGGTCGATATCTTAAGGGACCAAAAGCACCAGCAAAAACATGTTTCCTGCCATGACATGTCAATTCGACCGCCATATAGGTCCTGATCAACTTCGCGATACTTGTCTTCGGGGTATTCTATGTTTGCTAACTTCCAAGCTAGAACGGCAATATAATGTTAGAAGGCAATATTTATGTTAGAGGGATACATTAGGGTACGGGCGGAGAGGACTTACTCCTTCCCCTATCTAGGGATATTTCGACTCTTGAAATCCTGCGACCACCTCCGCCATAGGCGTAGCCCCTAACGTTATATATGGAAGAGTTGGACATGAGCATTTGCTCGCTGTGTTGTGGGTACACGATAGCGGAGTTGACGTTAAGGTCATATATTGCATATCGTTCATCATACCACCATTTTGGTTCGTTCGTGGATATTTCTGGAGATATCATGGTGCTAAATTGAAAATTTAACTGAAGAATTATAAAATTGGGAGGTCGCAGGCAAAACTCACGGCAAGACTCGATTATCGTATATATGATACCAGTTGTCACTTGGTGTATCGGTTATGATTAGTTTCTTCAACCATTTAACACTTCGTCCACCGATTTGGCCTGGAACAACTGCTCGCAGTGGGCGACCATGATCTGGCCGGAGTGGCTCGCCATTCATTTTGTGTGCCAGCATTATCCCCTTGTTAGGGTCCATAACCCAATTCAGCTTGACAGATGTACCGTAGTATCCGTTAGGCTGTTGCAGTGCCGTCAATACTGGTTGAGAGAAGCCTAGTGTCAAGTGGAGTATTTACCAGTTTATCCGCTCCCTCCATACACACGTATTTTGCTTTTCGAAGCGGCTTCGCCTTCTGCAGGATGGAAGACATCAATGGGCCGGTGAAAAGGGCTGTCGATACGCCAGCAGCTCCCCACGAAAAGCCTTTCGACTTTCTCACCTGGTTCTGTTCTTTGCGTCTGTTTCCGGCACATACCAGAGTAATGGGGGATGTGATTTGTTCAAACTCAGTCAAAATTTGGGCGAAATTCAACACGAGCGGGCTTTGTACTAGGCTATGTGCACCTAGTCAGCATAATTAAGATGTATATTCTTTCAGTACGATGAAATTAGTCTTTACCCTTCAATGCTGAGGTGCCAATCAGGAATGTCCTCCTGACGAACCTCAGGAACATATCCATGATTTCTCACGTAAAAGAGTTCCGGGGAAGTAAGAAATCCTGTATTTTCGTTGATAAGCGAAGTCTGCAATGAAAACTATCATATAGTCAAAATATTAGAAGAAAATACCTTCATCATATAGGGCGGTTAAAGGGGATTCGACATTGCAGGGATGAATTCCAGTAAGTCGAATAAGCCGTGGATCTCTGGGGACGTGTTTGTCTGGAGTGTCCTTATCAATGTCGAGGACCTCTGTCGGCTCTTTTGAAGAGGGTGGATGGGGAATATAGTAGCTCGACGGCACCGATTTTGCAACGTGTACTGGCTGCTGTAGAATGTGAGGAACAAGACTCTTTTGTGTGAAGATAATTGGAGAGCTCTCCAGCCGGGTAATTGATTCCATTCTGATATCTAATTCATGAAAATCTTTGTAGATCAGAAAGATCTCAAATTGACGACACGACCACGAGCAATATAAAGAACCATATCCCATAGGCAAGGCCGATGGGAGAACTTCGTAATCTTATTGCGTTCTTGCAGAGCAGGATCTGTTATTACACCAAACACTGGTGACTCAGTGCATCTCTGGAGCACAAGAATCAGCCCCATCAATCCCACGCTGAGATTGTACATGCTTCGCCACATATTCGGACGGGTTGATGTCCCCGACAACACCCCAACGTCGGAACATTCCGCGGAAAAAGAATGTGTCATCATAAAATCAAAGAGTTATATACAGTTGAGACACCGCATAAAGTCACGAGTCAGGTTAGGGTTTGGTGGAAACCGTCTCCGGATAGTCCATCGCGATCGAGACGCAGACAAGTGAAAATGCAGCGAATAGGGGTACAGTAAAAAAAATAACGCAGTTTGAAGCGGGTAACGTAACCAGGCTGATAGATATGGAAAAGCCGGACTGGTGCAGCAAGGGCAAGCAAGCTGAGTGGGGGCAATTGCAGATGTGCACCTTGCATAGTTATCTGAGATATTCGCTGCCTAACCCAGGGCAGCCATTGACTCATCAAGTTCTTCTGCTGCCATGGGCGAACTATCCGGGGGCATAATGAATACATTATTCTTGTAAGTTTGCACTGTGTAAGGTGCAAATATCGTATATTCAAGCAATGCCAGTCCGTAAACCAAGGTGGTATGTTAAGAATGCTGCTCGTCAACACACATCAGCGGGGTGGTCCTCACAATGAACGATGCAATCGCCACAGAAAATCCTTTGCACAATAAAAGTAGGACTGTCAATGGAGTTAACATCCATTTCATTAGGATTCAGACGTCTAGCAATTGGTGACCAGAAGAAGTCTTGGGATGATGGTAGCACAAGGTAAGTCTAGCCCCTAGCAGCAAAAAAGCTTAGTCTGGATCTGCAGCTGACAAATGCTCGGCGTTCATATTAGATCCTCAAGCCCCTTACGCATCCACGCTAGGAGTAGCGACGTAAACAGCGAGGAGACACTCAAGTTGGACGTAGATAAGAGGGTATGACATTTCGTCATCTGTGAGGAGGACCACATTGCATACAGCCGAGCCTCGCTGTCTTCGAACCACCGCAAAGTTGAGGGTTTCTACCGTCCAGAATGGGTTACTATGAGCTGCTCGGTTGGTGAGTCGCCCATTCAGCAGTAAAATCTAACCGGGCGTTTTGATTGTTCGATTAAAATGTACTGCCAACTTATTTATAGCTCATTCAGCTATGACGAAAGAGTTTCCTGAAGGAGAAAAAGGTTAAAACACAGCTTAATGAATGGGTGACCTATGCCTTGCTTGTCCGAGCAACAGGATTTGGATTTGGATGCCGCTTTGCCGAAGCACACTCCTGGGTATGTTGCGAATGGATGTTTGTCTACCGCACCATGTCTGACTTGGAGTCGCGGATTGGCTCTGCCTCAAAACACAAACGTGAATATGGTGTCACCGTCCGCGCGAGGGGGTTTCTGCGGGGGCTGGAGGCAGCCAAATCAATGATGGATATCAATGCCTTCAACTCCGTGAAATTACTTGACTGCAATCGATGGGCTCTTGCGAGACAATTGGACGGGGACATGCGCACCTTTGACAGAAAAAAACATCAGGGAACTGGGTTTGGATTGCATGTTGCAGAAATGGGTGGCGCGAATTAATTGTCGACAGTCATTTTGATGTTGGAATTAATTTTGAGGACGGTGAAACTCTGTCCTGCAGCTGCATATCTCGGCGAAAAAGCTTGTGGGTGCATGGTCCACTAACATTCTCACTCAGATTGACGTACGACCTTGCGACACTTGCTATATGTTCCGAAAACAGGGATTTGGTGGTGGATGAGTCGTATGTACATGTACATTACGTTGATTTGATTTTGATTTGATTTCCGCTTCTTTTGGATCTCTTGGAATTTTACTCTGTAACAACGTCTGACTTATTCTAGGCTACGGATATTCGAGCTAGATATTTACGCAATAGGGAAGTGTGCCAGTCGGGAGAACAAGACCTGTAATCGAAAGGGCAGAAGTTCGTTCAAACTTACAAGAACCCTGAGCAAAAAGTGGTTTGTGAACTGTTTGACCTGATCTAAGTCCGAAGTTGAAGCTCTTAGGTTGAAGCAACCATTTTTGGTGATTTATTTCGCTGATAGGTAGAGTCGAAAATCTAACCATTCAGCCATATATCCACATCCATAGAAGAGTCCAGTCAAGACACTAATATGCAAAGATCCCTCCAATGCTGTAAACAAGAACCATATTTTTACAATGAATGTGAGGTACACTTTTGGAAATGTGGATAAAAGCTACGGGGGGTTGCGGGAATGTTAAGTCAAAGCAAATGGGCATAACGACATTGATTGGTGATAATATCCGGCCTTTTCTGTTTCTAATTTGGTTGTATTCATTCTTGCTCTACTCTGCTATATCATGAATGAGGGCTTCGGTGTTCAACACAAAGATAGGGGGCCTTGTAAGCGTACCCCTGAAAATTTTCATCTCTTGAAAACAAAAGACTTTCATGTATAATTTACCCTGATATATTCCGACCTTGATATATGGAAATCAAAAGCCATCACAATTCGCTTTTTAAATTGAATAATCAACCAGATGGCTAATGCTGCGCAGCTGCAGGATCCTAACCCCACGCCCTCTCTTCAAGGAGCTCTCGCCATGACGACGAAAACTACGGCTGCTCGAGCGGCTGAAGAAATTAAACGGAGAGTATGGCTCAAATCATTCCAGACAAGGATTACTTGCTGCTTTACATGACTTCCACCGGTATAAGCAGACATCGTAGGACGGCCTAAATCAAATCCGGGCCATGTATGGAAAAGTGCCGAGGAAACAGAGGAAGGTATGGAGAAGAAAGCTTCGAGTGAAATAGCATCATATATTTTCGCATCTGTTTCCCCTCTAAACTGTGTGCTAACTAAGAGAATTTTTGCCTTGAGCTCATTGAATCTCGGCTACGAAGCCAACGTCAAACAAGGCGAAAATGTAATCGATGTCAACGACAAAGTCGCTCAAGAAATTGTAGGCCATGCTCTGACATTCTACAACATTGAATTCTCTGAGCTACTCCAGTCTGAAAAGGATGCAGAGTCAAACCGCAAGTGCGCCGAAAGAGCCAGTGTCTTTCAAGCTCTCAAACATTTTGTGACTGATTGGGCTGCCGAGGGTGAACATGAGCGACTCTCCACATTTCCCAGATCCTGAACAGGTCTCAGGAGCTCTTCCCCAATCGCAGCGCGGAGAATCCCACCCGCGTACTCGTTCCTGGTGTAGGCTTTGGAAGATTAACGCATGAAATTGCCATATTGAGGGGGTTCGAAGTAATAGCGAACGAATGGTCCGCGTACATGAATGTCGCCTACCGATATGAACCCTCCTCCTTTTTTTCTTCATCCACTTTGCCCTTTTCAACCACCATTCATCCGTTTGTAGATTGGTGGTCTCACCAGCCTATCAGGGCATAACTCTAGCGTGTGATAGCTTTCCCGGATGTTCAGGCTAACCAATCCTCGATACTGTGGGTTGTTTCAGGGGCTAAAAGGGACTGCCACCGATGGAGAAGAATTCGACGCGATCATAACGTTATTCTTTATCGATACTGCGCGGAATCTAATGTGGTATATTGAAAGCACTTACCGTCTCTTGAAACGTTCTGCTTTGAAGCAGCAGGCAGGGCAACATGGTGGTAGAAATGGTGGGACCTGGATAAACCTCGGTCCATTGCTTTACGCCACTGCTCCCTTCCTACAGCTCTTGCTGGATCAAATTATTAGGCTTTCTAAGCGGTAGGGTTCGATTTCCTTGATGTTGATCTAAAATGGAGTGATCTCACCTTACCAAGCTACAAGGTGAGAAAGAAAGAAGCGCCATGTAGGTTTAATGAGAACGCGCTGTCGAAGAATGCGTACAGGGCTCAGTTTTGGGTCGCGAGGAAGATTCTGAAAGAATGAAAGAATGAATTGTATTGAGATTCGCACTCTCTAGTGCTTTCTGCGCCCGCGAGGCTCTTGATCCTCGTGCTGAGCTTGAGAATTTTTGTTTCCAGAGACAATTTTAGATACTAGGCCCCGCGGCTTCTAGGGCCTAGAATATCCTTGATATGAAAAAGAATGACTAAACAAGTTAGTCATCTATTGACTTCTCGGGGATTTTATGCCTTAATAAACGTAGGATAATCGAATGAAGGGAGTAGGAGACAGGATAGAAGCCCCATCTACAGCCTTGAAATACCAAACCCATCCCTCTTTTCCACGCCCAGCATCTCCGTTCCAATCTCTCCTATACTCCCCGCGCCAACCAACGCCATTGTCCTCGAAAGCTCCCGTTCAAGAATATCCAATACCCTCTCCACTCCCTCCTGTCCGCCAAAGCTGAGTCCCCACAGCGCCGAACGTCCCACGAGCGTGAAATCCGCACCTAGCGCCAATGCTTTAAAGACATCACTCCCCCTCGTAATTCCACTGTCGATAATGACAGGAACCCTACCACGAACCGCATTGGCAATTTCAGGGAGCGCTTCGATGGTGGAGAAGACAGAGTCCAGTTGGCGACCTCCATGGTTGGATACTATGATCGCGTCCGCTCCATGGTCAATGGCTAGCAATGCATCTTCAGCGGTCATTATGCCTTTTAGAATTATTTTCAGGTTGGTTTTGGAGCGCAGCCACGACATGGTGTTAGACCAGGTGAGGGATGCGTCGTTGAGGGTGTCGTGGTTTCCGTGGGTGATTTCCGCCGCTTCTTGGGCATTGCGGGCCTCAAGGAGGATGCGGTTCATTGTCGGTTTTGCTTTTAGTGGCCTTTCGTTAGGAGTGGAACTATTTATCTTTTGGTGAAGATTTGCGAGGGAAAGGTGAGGCGGTAGAACAAGAGGCGTTTTTCGCTCGTTGATGCGGTTACCCAGGACAGGGGTGTCGACGGTTAGAACTATGGCTTTGTATCCGGCCGCTGGGATAAGTTAGATATTTATTAGGCATTAAATGTATTTCACAGGAAGCGTGGCTAGGTTTTGTGAAAATGAAAACCTCGTAAATGTCAATCGTTGTCAGCTAAGCATACCTTCCGCTCTCGCTATCACCTGCGCACATATCTCTCGATTCTGCGAAATATACAGCTGGAACCAGAAATCCACCGGATTGTCTCCGCCCGGTGCTCGAATAACATCTTCTAACGTGCATGTTGTATGCGATGATAGGATCATGGTAGTACCCCGGTTGGCTGCTGCTCTGGCCATATCAATTTCTCCCTCTCCACCCACAAGCCTTTGCATTGCGCTGGGTGAAATTCCAATAGGGATTGGATACTTTTTGCCAAATATAGTGGTGCTGGTATCGACATGAGAAACATCTCGAAAAACCCGAGGCCGTAAGAGTAGTCTGCATCGTCTCAGTAAAGTACCAAAAAAATCCAAGAATTGTAATTCCACGGGCTAGTTTTGAATAAACAGGAAAAATAGTGCCCACCTGTCAAATGCGCTTCTGTTCCTTCTTATCGCATTCTCCTCGTCTGCTCCGGAGGCATAATAGTCCCATACTTGCTTGGGAAGCCTTTTCTGTGCCAGAACAGCCAATTCGGCGATTGTGATTGGGTCTTCTATCCGTTGGTCATTCCGGGTTTCTTGGGCTGTCACGCTCTTCAACCCTGATTGCTTCATATTGTGTCTTTTTTTCTTATTCAAAGGGATAGTGATATTCCTTTATAGAAAATTTATCCGCCAATCGCTGCTTGTGAAGTGAATGCTGTCCCTGTTCAGCCGGATAATCGAATTGGCACAGAGCAAAATCAAGTTCGCTCAATGTTAAAACGCAGACGTGCATACGCAATTGGGCATCAATAAAAATGGGAAGCAAGCTAGCATATCGTCAACAATTAAAAGATAAGAATTCAAGTCCCAAAGAATGGAGGGAGTTGTCCAAATTTCGCATGTTGAGGTTCCAAAGACCTGAGTCTTGTGGCCCACTGAACTGCTTCATGCCGCGGTCCTTCGGCAGATTCCCGAAAGTTAACAATCAAGCCGTCTACCACAAATACCCGAAATAGTGTCGCGAACGGTCCTAATAGTGAGGAGATCGGACACCAAACCCACGTCCGGTTTCTCAGAGATCTGTCTTTCGAACCAATGCTGGCGGTGTAAGAGTAATAATTACTCCATGCTGCGGCTGGATGAAAAGAAGTGAAGGGATGCTGCTTCAACCTCTCTCTGGTCTGCGAGATAAGAGGCGCAGCCAAATAAGCCTCCTTTTTCACACCGTTTAAAGCCCATCTCTAGCCTTAGCTTTAGAATCAAAAAATCCAGAGCGTTTCGATACCAAGCCTGCTTCAGTTGTTTTACCTTCTCCTTACTTTCGACCTTGGAGGATTACGAACTACTATTTTGCAGTTGTTCCCGGATTGTAACAACGATTAGATTAGATACTGCCATGGCGCAACGACATTTGCTCTCTCTCCCATTCGAAATCCGAGCGAGAATCTATGAACTCGTCATGAAACATGAAAGAACTCTTCCAATCAACCCATACGGGGTTCCTCGAAAAGTCCAAACCACCAGCTGGCCCCTACTATGCACATCCAGCCAAGCCCATGCCGAAACGCTTTCAGTAATCAAGCACTTGAAGGCGTCTGGCAAACTCCGCTACGCAGCCGTACTCTTTCTTACTGATGAAAAATTCGTGGAGTTATACTGGACCTCAATCCCAGCACTGTTCAAGTTCGTCAGCCGCATTGACCTAACTATTAAAATTCGGGGAGAACGTCCCACCGCAACGAGTGAGACCCTTTTTCCCCCTCGTCCTTTAGGATCCCGGTATTCAGAATTTTCACGCGGTGGGACTAAAGTGCCCAATATTATTTACACATTCTGGCATAAGTTGGCTTCACTTCCTGGGGCGGGGGTGTTAAACTTCACCGTTGTCACTCCTACTACGAAAGAGCTTCAAGTCAACTACCGAAAAAACATCTTGCCTTATGAAACAGACAACCAGCTTTGGCGTCATTCCACCCGCGCTGGTATTATCCATCCACTCACTGTGGCAACTCAAGTTGCACGGTATACTGCCTGGCTCTTTGAACCTCGCAATTACCACCCGACTAGACCTGATCGGCCGGATATTGCCAAAATGATAGGACATCGTCTCATGCGTCTCTTCGACGCGGTGAGGATCTCCACTGATGAGGAACTTGTGGAGGAATGGCCTGATTTGGTAAAAGTGCGAGATCTGATTGACAGGATTGAACGCAGTGAATGTGAATAGCACTGGCCATGTATGCAACTAACTTTTCCTCCTGCGGGTTGATCTTGTCTCTTGCTTCATATTCCTCTGTAGAATTCAGCCAGTCGAGTCGATAGAACCCTGAAAGAAAAATTATATTATATCAGGGAATACAACAGGACTACACTATAAATCACCGCTATCGTAAAGTGTTGAGTTCTCATGAAGACAATCCAAAAGAATAACCATAAAAGTACGAAGAATAACGGCGAAGGTAATGTTAATTCTAGTGTTTATGGGCTCTAAATGCGAATAGAAAGAAAATCCATTGCCAAACCAGATAGTAGGTCTAGGATACTAACAATTCGGCTCTACGGATAAGGGAACCCATCATGCTACCCCGTGCAGATAAACTTAGCCAACTGAGCAAGTTCGCTATCTTTTCGTCAATGATATGTCTGGGGAGCCAGCAAAAAGACATTGACCACGTATTCTTTTATATCTTGTAATATGCCCTGTCACGGTTTCAATCCACGCATCATGGATGCTCACTATCGGGGGTCACCGTCAGAGGATTGAATAGAAGTGCACGGTCTAGTGTATATCAAATATTTACGCTTTTAGAGTCTCTTTGTGTAAAAGCCTTTCAATAAACATCTATAAATCGACTTGGATATATACTTTCATAGCACCTCACACTCATTCAGGAACGGATCAGACACGTGCCATTTTAAGAGTAAGAGTAACGAACTTCTATCTAGGATTTAGTATATTGAAGATCATTGATGGAAGATACTACAGCAATAACGCTCCCGTATATCATATGTGTTTTGCTGCGCGAAGCTATGGATAGGGAGGGCTTGTTGGCAATTTAAATGATTAGGGCTAAGCTAGGGTTAAGCCCTAATTACAGTATAATTCATTCATTTTCAACAGTACCACAACAAACCAGCGTCATTGGTCTAGTGGTAGAATTCATCGTTGCCATTCGTGAATCGAAGATATAAGTTCGATTTCCGTCAACTCGATGAGGCCCGTGTTCGATTCACGGATGACGCAGTCTAATTAAAATTGTCTTTTTGATATTTTATTTATTTTCTTTTTCCCCCCCCCCCCCGCGTTTTCGCAATAGGAAGCCAGAATGATTTTAAACAGGACACCGAGTGTGGCGCGGGTTGTGGCCCTTCAAACGCCTCATGACCAAGCGAAGTCGGCCAAGGGCTAAACGGTGTTTTACCTGGAAGTTTCAAGACAACTCGTGAATGAATGAAACTTCAGAGTACTGGAGACCTGAGAGCCTGAGCAACCCTGGGCGGCCCGCGGGGTTGGACGAAAGGAGCGCAGCATGAGTGAGCTGAGCTGAGTGAGCTGTAGCTCGGCTGCTGCCGGCTGCAAGAGAAGCGATATCCATCACTCTTCTCGAAGCATTATGGAACGATGCAACTCCAGCTCTCACGGTCACATTTCAAAGTCAGCTTGCAGGACACCATTATTCCCTGACTTCATTTTGGCGGGCTCGTCGAACTTGATTACTTGGCCTGCGGTAATACATCCTACCGTGTCAATGTAGCTAGTTCAGTACAATTTATTTGATCCATTTTCGGCCTCAAATAGTCCGCCGTACTCCAAAGGGGCAAAAGACCGACGACAGCCATTTGAACTGGGATATCAACTTGGTTTGAAGGGGTGAGAGATTGTGTGACAAGTTGTTCGCTCATCCAACCTCGCTTGTTTGCTTTGACCTGCACTCGGCGGAAAAGGGCATATCAAAATGCATTTCCTTTCCTCGTATCAGCTATGCTCTGGTTGGAAAGGTCAAATGTAGTAGAGTGATCATACACATCCACTCAATGCCGTGCATATACATTATGCGGACCACGCTTGCATTTTCCCAGCTGATGGCCGGCCTTGGCCTTTCTATGTTGAGTCTGCAGCCTCCCGCCCCCGCATAATTACTTTCGCCCCAATGGTTACTGTTAGTTCCTTGAATATTAATTGTGCAATTACAGGTTAGAATCTATATCATCAGCTGATAAATTTGAGAATTTGTTTTGTTATTGCTTGACGCAAACTATGCGTCCTTGTTTGGGGAGTTGTTCCCCTCTCTTCTTCGCGAAGTTTGGGGTGTCAGCATACCAGATAGTTTTTATGCACATGCAACTAGGGGATTGTGTTGTATTGTGTGTAACTCTGTTTCCCAGTTCTGGGTGCTTGCCAGACTAAGAAGCAGGCTGATTTTACCGTGGTATGCTCTCTGTACTTGGTTTGAGCACTTGTGCCACTGGTAACACTCTTAAGACCTAACATTGAGTTTCTACGAGGAACGATATATTAAAGGACTTACTCAGTCATAGAGATACCTGAATACCTACTTTCAATATTTCCGTGGTATTAGTTATATGTGTATGACAACAATTGCAAGGATGCAAATATAACCAGGTAGTGTCCGCACACTACTGCGTAATATCATTCTTGTTATTGCGATATGTAAGATATACCTATGAAAGCTGGCACACTGATATGAAAAATAAAACGATCAAGAAAATACCCTACCAGCTACGGAAATTCGCCAGAGCCTTAGAATGACTAAAAAATGAACATATATAACCCTCTACCTCGGTTTATGCCGGTACATTTCTGACTGCATAGAAATTCTCTGGTTGCTGAACACTCGAGTAAGAAACCATGGCCTTATTATGCCGATTAAGCCTCCCCATGGTACAACCCTGTCTGCCGCAAGAGCCGCCCTAAAATGATTTTTCAAAAAAAATATCGATACAGCCTCACATATCCCTGATAACCACGATGGGCATTGAGGCTTATGGAGTGTGACGCTAAAGTAGGTTTGAGCCTATACAGCTGGCTGCCATGTTATGCAGGGATCACACACACTGGAAATGGCAAGCAATGATACTGAGAATATGAGCCTATTGATAGGGCAAGTTGGCTTCAACTTATCTCTATCTCTAAATCTACACATTTATATCACGTATGTACTTTATATGCATGTGCAACCCCGTAGGTGATTGTCCATGCTGTGCTTCCGTTTGTTACGACGAGGACGTCAAACTGGAAACATCAATACAAGCCCACCATATTCAGGGGCATCGGCCCAAATCTGAACGCCGAAGTTTGCGTCTCTCTTCGCTGTGGTGCTTGTTTATTTGGATTTTGATACTTCCACAGAGTTTCTACCTTAGCGGTGTCATTATTGGCCAAATGGCAGGATTGTTTTGAGAGGGGGTCAGTCAGCTCCAATTCCAAATAAGAATTGACGCCTACAAACTGCGTCCGCTTCCGTTCTCTGAAAGGAAAAAAATAAGAAAAACAGAGAAGTAACATTGCAATACAACCTGCGGGGAAATAGAAAGGCATGCCTTGTAATAACGATAATGTAACGTACTCGCCATAATTCGTAGGGATGTGTAGCTAACACGCGATTGTCAGTTTGTATTCAATTGCCTCCGATAGGACATTGGGCATAATCACCAATCACCCCAAGGCGACTGCACCGGGCTCTCATTGGAGTACGTGAGAGAGAAATGACGACATAATCGCTAGGATGCCCAAAGGTTCCAGCTGGTTGGGTATCCGGAAATCTCTCTTGAAAGGAAAGCTGTTTCAGCATTTATTTTTTATGACAAGAAAATGAGGAGTGGGGTTCAAAGAAGCTGGCAAGAAAACCACAGATGAAGTTGACTTCTCTGCCTTTCATTTGCTAGTGCCTACTTTTTCTGGTCACAAACGAACCATTCCCCAAATTCCCTCCTCGTGGGCTATTTGAAGGACTCATGGGCCCCCGAGAAAGTTGCGGTATTCCCTTGCCACAAATACGATGAATACACCTTGTACTATGAGTTCAAAGTTGCAGTTACGGTATTTGTTATATAATACGATTGGTAATTGAGAAGACGCAGCTGAATCCTGTATGATACTGTAAAAGACGTTTCTTTCCATATCAAAGTGCTCCGCACGAGATCCCAACGGCTGCCACTTTTATGCAGCAAGATATGCAAGCTGCATGCAGCTGTCCAATGAATTGATATATCGCACCCCGCCATGACTGCTGGGTCTTTTGCTGAAGCCACATCGCATCTCCCTGTCTCTGCTCTGGGGTTTAGACAGGACATTTGAGCGCTAGCATTGTGGCGCAGGAGAATAATAGGAGAAACGAAGGAGGTATTGATGAGTTGCCAGAGGTCCAAGAACGAGCTAAGTGGAGAAAACAAAATTCTCTGTTGAAATCTATGCCCGCTTATGTATGGAGCTGAATGAGGAAAAGGTCCTGCACATTATTTGGAAGTTCAAGGGAAAAAGGACCGATTCACAGGGAGCGGAGAGCGGGGTGTGAAAGTGAGGCAAGATGGATGTAGTCGTACTGTAGTAGGTCAAATGCATCATTAGAATCGGAGGATATTGACCGACAACATTGTGGCCAAACTTTTCGGATCTCGGCTGCCGTAATAATATTTAGCAAGCAACAGAACCTCCAGGTCTGAGCACCCATTGTGAGGCTGAAAGGGAACTTCTGGTCACATCTAAAATCTATGCTATGGTCGCTCCCGAAGGAGGGGCAAAAGATTATTATTAGCGGCAGTTGCTCAGTTGAAGTTTAAGAACTAAAATTGGCTCAAATGCTGATTGAGCACCTAGGTTAGTTAGCTAATTGCACAAAAATTGGATACTATTATTATTGAATAATAATGGTTCTTCAGCACCGCTGAACAGAACATACCTGCGTACTTTTGTAGTTATATGATTGCAATGAGAAGCCCTTGAGACGCTAAGCTTGGCGAAATGCCCTGGGCAACCCAGCCTCTATTTATCTGACAATATTGGTCCTATTATATGCATAACCGTGGGATACTTTTGGAGGCTGCATGTAGAGAGCATAGTTTTCTTAATCACGCAACTAACTTAGCAAAATGTACGTACATACAAAATAATAACATATCATGGGCTGATGTTATATACCCACAGTACATGGTGACGACGGAAATTTATTAGCTCTCACATCTTCCCCCTGGTGGCCAACTATTACCATGTTAGCCTCTTGCCGAAAAAACATTTGTATGATAAAACCTCACACTGAGCCTTCAAGATCGTCAATATTGACTTTTTAGTGATATCTGAGTAATATGTATCAGGTCGAAATCCCGATAAAAGAAGCGTGGCGAGTGCCGCAGCTGCCAACCAAAATCTGACAATGTGTGATGAGCCAGCCACAGTTCCAACCTTGCGGAAGAGGCTTAGCGTAGAGGCCGATAAGAAGGCTCGCTGACCAAGGAACGTCTCATGGCAGAACAGTGCTCTGCTTATTTATTCCGCTGTACGCTGTAGATAAAGGCTTATAACAAATGAATTTGCCCGCAATTATTTATAGCCACCTGGGTCCATAGTTACATGCCTAGGCACCTACCAACCTGATGCCAGTTAGTGCACTACAGCGTAGTATGCCCGAAGACTAATGCGCTCAATTCATTCATTCACATCCTGCATTTTCCGCTTTTCGTCGATTATCGTACTCACATATCGTGCAGTTAAGTAGTAGTAGTTACTTGGACCGGGCTTAACCGTTTTTTCCGCAGCCTTCAAACCACAGTACATCCAGCCGTCATGAACCAGAAGGGAAGATCAAGATGTACGTAAGAGAATGCACATATAATAACATACACAAGACATGCACATCACGTCTGCATGCTGCACATGTTTTTGTTTTCGCACTTTGACATACATATGTGCATTGGCCGGGAAAGCAAGGTGTGATCATTCCTTCTCCTTTTTCTAGTGATCATTAACTTATTGTTTTTATCACATTTCTTCTTCTTCCTTCCTTCTGGCTTTCAGGGACTCCCGGAAACGTCTCGCGCGATCCGTCGGCCGAAACGCCACGTGTGATCGTGCATTGAAGAGGGAATGTTCCATCTTGACCAATCGGATGTAGGGATAAATATATCCAAGTGAAATGGTCATAATGGAATGCCCTTTAGAGACAGATGTATAAGATAACCCTATTTTCTACGGGTATGTTGTGTGTTTGTCGATCCTCCTGTCAATCTGCGTTGCAGAATTGTGGGTTTAGGGAGGTGGCAAAAATGCCAAAGCTGCCGAAGACGCTAGGTAAGGTATCCAGGGTACCTGGGATGATCATTAATAGGCGGAGGGTTTTGTTGGATCTGCCGACTCCAATTTTTTCTCTCTCTTGACCTATTGGTCTTGTCGTCATAGGGTGGGTGGTATGAATAAATATGAAGGCTGTGAGTTTCACATAGGCACGCACCTATATCGTTACGTGTCGTGTAGGTTGCTAGGTATGTATGGTCGAGCTTTGATGACAGTATGGGAAATCGTATAGACGTCTGATCCCATTGTTTATGCCTCTCCCAAAGTTAGAAAGGGGCATGAGAGAGTGGAGTCTTTGATCCCTTTTACCAGCTGTAAATTTCGAATCACCACTTGAGGGGCTATACGGAGTACTGGACTCCTCCTCAAGTAATGCTGACTTTCTGTCGAGCCAATAAGTGGATCGATCCATGTAAAAATAAAACTGTGCCGATTTCCAATTCAAAAGAAAAAGTATATAAAAAGCTAAGATGGAGCTGAGCGGATAGCCACATGCATATACGAAGGATCTGTCTCTTCTATAAAAAAAAAGGTTACCTTTTTCCTTTTTCAAGCAGTTATGAATGTTTGGGGCCATAAATAATGTTCAATTCATAGGCACGTAGCCCGCCGCAGGGATTAAGAAGGGGGACCGGCTGAGATAGGCCTAGTCTGCTTGAGCGGAGCTGCAAAAAGCAAAAAGGTGAGCCTCTTGTCGTCGTGTGCGTCAATGCCATAATTATTCAATGCAGACCAGCACGGAGTAACTACTCCTTGCCTACAGTTTATATTTAGGTACTTAGGGATGCGTAGGTATGTACGTATGTGGTAGAGCTGACAAGCATGGTGAATAAAACAAATTATTAATAATGTCTCCGGTCGTCGTATGATAAGGCAGGTCGTATATACTCCGTAGCTAGTTTCTAGAAGTTCGTGCATACGTTCGTGATTGAGCCACCAGCATTTTGAGCTGAACTGCCTCTGCGCGCGTTTCATGCAAGAAATTGGTTGCCTTGTGGCGCCCACTCATGCTGAAGATAAATGGGAAACTCGTGGCTGCGGGGAAATAAATAAACGAAAAAGTAGAACGGAAAAAAAGGTCATCCAGCTGAGGTTATGCAAGCAGCAAAAAGGTGGGGGGGGGGGGAGAAAAAGAAAAGAAAAAGGGAAAAGAAGAGAGAAGTATCAGGGTGCGGGAGAGTCACGTCAAGTGGCAGCCTCATTCTGCAGAATGCTGCTCAGGACCTCTCTAGGACGCATATGATAGGCTATGCGAAGCTTTGCAGAAGTGGCGCACAGAAGATGAGTGGCTTGTTCGGGTTTGCTGCTGCGTAGGCGCCTCCGGAGTGGTTTAGCGAAACGCTGGGGTGATGGACGTTGATTTTTCGAAATCGGGGAAATGTCGTATGAAGATCGGAACTTGTTAGATGGTTTGTTGATAACTGTAGCCACCTGCAGTTCTTGGGCGGTTCTATGCTGGCTAGCTCTGTCTCACATAGGCTTTGCGTTGCGAGATGCCAATAATATACCTAGGTTATTAATAGAGACCGGGCAAGAACCTAGGTAGATACGGCCGGACAATTCTGCGTCGTGCAGGCGGGAAGGAGTGCATAATTAGGCCGGGGTTGTCAACACGGGCGTACGGCTCGTTAAGACACCCACCGAAGACAGTGGTGGATCGAACTGGGAGAACGTACGAGAGGAAGCGAGACGATTGCGTTTGTTGAATCTGCGCTGGATATCATTCCTGTAATGTGTAGTGTAGTGTGTCTGCCTGGGGTCAGGAGGGTAATGCGGATAAAGCAAAGGGTATGTAAGTTATGGAGGCAGTACTGTACGTACGCAATTCGTAGGGAATATTCGACGAGTTTATGATATAATTAACTACCTAGGTAGCTATTATTATTGCCCTTCCGCTGTCATCTCCTGTACTTGGTATAGTTATTAGCAACTTTCGGTGGAGGACACGCATTTCTGGTTTGCCATCCAGACCGCCCACAAAGTAGAAAAATTAATTAGAAAAACATAATTGAAACAAAAATCATCAATATTAAAAAATGATTAATAAAAATATTAATAAAAATAAAAACACACCCAATCTGACTGACTGGGTTAATGCCCTGATGCGGGGAGCAGAGTTGTTGAAGAGAGTTGAGTGCGGGGCAGCGCCAGCAACATCATACATGGATGCGCCCCCATCCTACGTGGTAAATCCCGAACATCGTCTCCGAGCCTCGCATTTTAAGGGGTGGAATTTTGCCCGCCCGGTTTTTTTTTGGTTTTGGAGATTGTTATTATTGTCGAGTGCTGCACTAATCCCGTGGCCCCGCATCTTGTAGGCTGTAGTTTTCAGCTCATGCAACAAAACCAAGCGACTGAGATGGATAGGGCATTCCAAGTGGAAACCCGTGGGGTGCCTGATGACCGAAAGGAGCATAACTTTACCCTCAAGTAATACTTTCTGCGCTGTAAATGGCCATGTACTGTACGTACAGTATGATATTAACAATAATATATCAACCAGTTTGTTTAATCAATGGATGACAGATTTTTACTGATTATGCACTGGATACCTTAGAACAAAGAGGACCTCTATGATGTCATGACTCGGAGCGCAGGTGGATCGTCTGGTGCTGAGACTGAGAGGGAAGAAGGCGGTCGGGAAGAATTTACTGTACTTTTTTAAATTTTTATAAAAAAAATTTCAACTCTCGACCACTTCCATCAAACTATACCCGAGATAGTTATATACGAGCGGACCATCCTGAGTGAAGTTGATACCTCAGTTGAAGTGTATGCATGTCTCATGGGCCATGGCGGACTGTTTTCAGTGCCACGTTTCTTGGTGTTTCTAGGTTCAGACCGCTAGTATTCACCGAGGATAGAAAAAAAAAAATCTGTAAAGAGACAATGTTCATGATAGTTACGTAGTATATCCAGGGCCATGTAGTGCCAAGCGTATGGGTATGTATATATTATTACAGTACGTTAAATTTAAATTACATGCCTGTAACCATACATACAATATCCGTTCTCCTTGTTATTATAGGCTCTTTTATTTCAATAGTAATTTTCCAATAGCGCTTTTTCCAACCCATCCGCTTCCTGATTGTTGTTGCCCGACTCACTCCATTGGCTGACTGACTGGGTAACTGCTTGAGAGAAACGCTTTCATCATCAGAGTCTGTTCCGCTCTGGTTTATCGTTGCAGTCATCTGCTTATCCCTCCGGGCAAGAAAGCGCTGTTGATTTGTCGGTGAGATTGTATTCTGAACCAGTAGCTCAAAGGTGGAACCAGGAACAAGGCCAACACAAAATTGGTAGGTCAAACAAGAGAACGCCCAGCTAATTAGATAACTGAAGCTCGCCTACGGAACTTGTTGACTGTTCCCTCTGGTACTTGGGGGGGATATATCCAACAAAAGCAAAAATAAGGAGTCCAGTTATGATCGACGCAATGAGCGTTGTTAGGCGAGCTGGTGAGGTATCTATCAACTCAAAGCACACAATTATTAAAACATCAAAAGGTACTGTTCATGCCTCACCTGATGATCGTGGAATTTCTAATTATATCCCCTCTCATACAATCAGAAATTCCCAAGTATCTGGGTGACCCAAGACATGCCAAGCACCGCTATCCCTGATTTTCGGGAGCAACTGGCACTGGCCCCGACGGCCCCGTAAGGCTGGCGAGAAGATAGAGAAAATTAAATAAAAATGGATCGCACCAGCACCTGGGCAACCTCGACCCATTCCTCACGGCCAATTGCGACAATTAAGCCACAGTAACAGCCTCAGAAAGGCTGGGATGAAGGTGAAATTTGTTGCGGGGGTGTTTGATATTGTACCAACGCCCCCCCAAACTCCCAGCTGACGAGCCTTGGCCCTTGGGCTTTTAGAACGGACTCCACCGCCATTTCGTTGCCGAAAGTTTAATATAAGTCGAGGTTTTGATGATGAACCAGGATAGTTCAGGATAGTTGGGCCTCCCAACCCTCCTTTTTGCGTTTTCCCTTTAAAAGAAAATAAATCTTTGTGGATTTGGGGAGGTGAAGTTGCCGGGCAAAAGTGCCTGAGCCGCCCCGACTTAGCCTATACGAGGCCACGGACCACAGTCTCGGTAAGAAAATAGAAAGACGGAGAAGGCCTCAGGTATTCGATTGGCGACGAGTTCCTACACATGTGAGACCTGAGATCACAAAGTTACCTACATACCTATGATTTTGGTAGTGGTGGATGCACCCGCAAGCAGAGCCTAGTGGAAGAATCATGAAACAGCGGAGCTGAGCTTTGATGACAAGGTGATACGGATGGCCCATCCCCTGAAGATCTGTGTGGAGTGATTCATCGTCTGATGCCTTGAGTTGAAATATATTCGTAAGGACAGAACACAGTGGTAGATTCGACATTTCAGATTGTATCGCGAAAGTGTCTGCCCACTACGGAGTAGAAACTATTGGATTCTGCCCAAGCAGGCGATTATTACCTAGGTAGATAAAAGGATTTAATAATTCATAGAAGAAAAGATGACAAAATACAAAAAAAACCTTAGAGTTACGAACAAAGGTTACCAAGGGGCGTCATACTGGGAATAGTTAATTACCACGTTACCATACCAATACAGGCTATCAATACATACCGTATCTGAGAAGGCGGTATTGGTACCGTACGGAACAGTGTCGCAGGGGGCCATTTATCATCATCTGTCTGTCTTATGCACAACGACGTCGACTGGGGGGAAACAGAAATTAAATCCTTGATCCCATCGCTAAAAGCACTCTCAATCCCGCTGCCAATCCACCCTTTTTTTAATTTTTAATTTCTTCTTTTCTTATCTCCTCCTGATTCTTCTTCCTCTCCATGCTGTACCTCTGTTTGACACAAGATACATCAGCTTCCTGCACCTTCCATCGCTCCTTACTCTAACTCCCTGTTGCAGCCCTTGATTGTCGCCCTCGCATGATTCAACCCCGCGACCCTGCAGCAAACGCCCCCAAAATAACAGCGCCTTGTCGCCGTGATCGTCGAAACATCTAACCCGTTTAACCAGGACGCAAACCCCCCTCCAAGAACTCACCTGCATAGCTCGAGCCCTTGTACTGCATTGGGCGCTACAATCATTCGTTGAGAACCGGCGCCAGCTGTTCTTCGACGTACCCATCCCTGGCACCCTATTTTCGCCCTGCAATAGTTGGCGCACCCCGCCTCAACGAGCTATTCTTCTGGGAATTGAGTCCTGTGCACAAGGACCTGCCTGGAAGCTGGTCAAAATACTTTCCAGAGCCCGAAGCCACAGGCTTTGCCAGAGCTACTAGATAAAAGGAGGACGCCGGTGCCTCCTCCCATTCCTACCTCCATCCACATCTACTCATCCGCCCTCAACGTTCCATTCTTCTTCAGCGCTCTTATTTTTATTACGAGTACGGAGTACAATATACTCATTCTCAGCCACAAAGTACTCGTCCCCGTAGCGATCTACAAGCTCGATTGGATACCTTGCCGCCTCCATTCTACCCTGCAGATCAACTACCGCCCCATTGAAAAAGAGGAGCCCCCACAGCATTGATCCGTTCGAACGCGAGAAAATACTCCGGAAGGTACAAGAGGGGGGAGAGGCCAAGCAAACTTTGGGGCGGAACTGGAGGACAAGTGAGGTGATAAGGGCAACAAACACTTTTTTTCCCTTAAAAAGAGGAGCTATTAGGAGACTTGGTGCCGCTCGAACCGAGTAGTAGGCGTCAGATCATTCGCAAACAGCCTCTAGAAGAGCTTTGACGTATTTATATTGCAGGTCAATATGCAGGTATCAAAATTTCGGCAAACGTGGTAGGGACGCCTTTACTACAACGACACTCAATCACAACCCTCCTAGGACTACACGCCAGCCAGTCTGCTTGATTTGTTCGGGAAACACAAACGGAACGACTCACACCGCTGGCCTCTTAGCCTTTCTATATCAGTCCACTCTCAATTATTTGCCTTGCATAATCATCAACGGTGACGATTTGAAGTTTGGTACACTCTGAATATCAACCGCTCAACAGGAATCCCTGCAGAGTCGCCTGCATCGGACCCTCCCCCACTTCTATAACAGCTGTCTGTAATGGCATCTGGCGGGTGGCCCTCCCCCTCTGCCTTAAAAGACAACTCCTACTCCCGATCAAAATCCTCTCCTTCCCAGATCCCTCGCAGAATCCCATTTCAAGATGTTTTGTCTTCTTCTGCCCTTAGTTCATCTGCTCCCTCAGTTTCTGGATTTGGTCCTTCAGGGGCATCAAAAAATTCTCCCAGTCTTTCTACCCATTTCTCAAGTGCGCCCAGCCCTTCCACTTTCTCCCTCAACGGCTTAGCCGACTCCTCACAGGATCCTGTCGTTCGCAATACATTCGGCTCAACGTTTGCGCTTGCATCTCCTGTCCCCCTTGAACTCCCCGGGAGTGTTATGGCATTCCCTACACAGCCTATTAATGCTCCTCCATCTGGTGTAGATGGCACTGGGAACAATATCGCTTCGAACAAAACTTCTGGGCTTATGAGGAGGTTATCCAGAGGAACTGCAAACAAACTCACTCGCCGAAGACAATCGACATCCCACCGCGACAAGCGAGATAACAGCTCTGGCCCTGTGATTATGCGAAGAAGAAGTGACAGTAAAACTGGGACGACAACATCTCGTGATAGTGGCCTAGATTCAAGCTACGAAGAAGAGGAAGAGGTTTGCGATTATCTGGGCACGTGGTGTAACCCTGAAGCAAATGGTGCCACCAATGGATATAACGTGTCTGTGGCTGCCACTCATGCATGCATTGCACCCAAGCTGGATTCAATTCTACATCGTGGCTCTCTTCTGACCAAGGTAACCAAGCATAAGACAAAGATGGTAACATTTTTCCTCGATTTACATTCCGCGAAGGTTTATTGGGACTTGTCAAATCCAGCCAAAAGACTTTACATCGACGACATTAAACAAATACGGACTGGTTTGGATGCTCGCAACTATCGGGAGGAGCATGATATTCCTGAAAATCTCGAAAATTTGTGGTTCACAATTATTTTTACAAATCCCGAGCAGTCTAAAAACAAGCCGATAAAAACGATGCACCTTATCGCTCCTAATAAAGCCACTTTTGAACTGTGGACCAATACCCTGGAGGGTATATCTAGATACCGGATTGGTCTCATGGCTGGGTTGGCTGGCTCTCAGAGTGAGAGTGTCCTAAAAGCTCACTGGCAACGTGAAATGGCTCGGCGGGTGCTAGAACCTGGCGAAGAATCCCTTGACCGGAATGCCATTGAGAACCTCTGTCAAAGTCTACATATTAACTGCTCTAAAAATATGCTACGGGCTCAAATCACAAAAGCAGATACGGAGCAGAAGGGCCGATTAAATTTTACACAATTTAAAGATTTCCTTCAACGATTGAAGGACCGCAAGGATATCCGAGAAATATTCCGTTCTATCGCAACAGACCCCGTTCAGGGGTTAACATTGGACGAGTTTCTCGATTTTCTTCGCGAATTTCAATGCGAAAATGTGGAAGATAATAGAAACTACTGGTGCTCAACCTTTGAATCCATCGTTCGCAGCTCCAAGCAACGGTCAGAACCACGGAATTCACCAGATGCCCGGATGGACTTGGACGCTTTTTCGGCTTTTTTAATCTCTCCAAAAAATAGCGTATACCCATTACGACGCTCTCCCCCTAAATTTGACAGACCCCTAAACGAATACTTCATCTCGAGTTCACATAACACGTATTTACTAGGAAGACAAGTTGTTGGGGAATCCAGCACCGAAGCCTACATCACCGCTCTTCAAAATGGCTGTCGCTGTGTGGAGATTGACTGCTGGGATGGTGCTGATGGTCGCCCGACTGTCTTACATGGCCATACAATGACGAAGAGTGTTTTATTCGCAGACTGCATCAGCGTTATCAACCGGTATGCGTTTCAAGCCTCTGAATATCCATTGATACTTTCACTTGAGGTTCATTGTTCCCCAATTCAACAACTAGCGATGGTGGAAATCATGAAGGAAACATTTGGGGATAAGCTTCTTCTTCAGCCTCTTTTGACCAATTGTCCGATATTGCCTTGCCCAGATGACCTAAAGCATCGCATCCTGATAAAAGTCAAAACCGCAGACGAGGAACAGGAGTTAGCCTCTTCTAATGCACAGATTACTGGCCGCAAGCGCAGCTCCAGCTCGCCGTTTGTTCGTTCTACTCTCTCAGAGAGCAGTAGCATATCAATGCCCATTTCGCAGACAAGCCAATCGGTCGATGCTGGTAGCTTACCATCCTGGACCCCTGGAATACGATCTCTTACAACGACAAGCATGAGCAGTGCATCCGAGGACAGCGATGTTGGCCAGCTCTTTACGTCGACGAGGAAAGAAAAGAGAAGACAAAAAAGTCGCATCACCAGAGAACTTGCTGAGCTTGGTGTATACTCTCGGGGATATAAATTTCACAGTTTCAATTCCTCAGAGAGTAAGAAGTTTAATCATGTATATTCTTTCGCCGAAAGAGCCTTCGAACGGTTATGCGGGGATTCGGAGAACAAGGCACTACTCGAAGCACATAACAAATCTTTCATTACACGCGTCTATCCATCGAAATTTCGCGTTCGCTCGTCGAATTTTGATCCGAATATTTTCTGGAGACGAGGCGTGCAAATGGTAGCAATGAATTGGCAAACCTACGACGTCGGCATGCAGATGAACCAAGCAATGTTTGCTTCTGGCACTGATCAGACTGGCTATGTTCTCAAGCCTGATAGTCTGCGAATATCTCCCTCTCCCAGGTCTATTGCCCTGAGTTGTGATTCAAAGCCGAAGGTCGACAGAAAATTGGTCACATTCACAGTGGATATCATATCCGCACAGCAGCTCCCAAGATTGCAAGGAATGGGCCCCGACGACAGTATTAATCCGTACGTCGAAATTGAGATGTTTTGCGCCGATGATAAAAATAAAGGCGTCGCATTCGGCGAAGGCGGTGTTAATACTTCTGCCCGCAACGGCATGTCTGGGATCGGCCAACCCCACCGCCGTCGGACAAAGATCGAGCAGCAGAATGGCTACAACCCAGTGTTTAATGACCAATTCAAACTGTCCCTGGAAACAAAATACCCTGACCTCGTCTTCGTCCGTTGGGTCGTCCGTAACTCTCCTGATGGACGGAGCTTCGGCGGTAACAACAGCGTGCAGCTTGCCACCTTCACCGCAAAACTCAGTAGTCTCTCTCAAGGATACAGATATCTACCTCTCTATGACGCGAGCGGTGACCAATATCTATTCTCGACGCTTTTCTGCAAAATCACTAAATTGGACCCTGTTCCAGTCCAGCGGGCTGGTTTCGGGGGTGGGAGAGGAGATCAGAAAGGCATTATCAGGCAAATTAGGCACACTTTGACAAAACGCACATCACCGACCGAGAGGGACAGTGATCGAGAGCGTGAAAAGGGGAAGGACACGACTCGAAAACCAGAAGAGCTTCAGCCCCGAAATAAAGGATCTTCTTCCACTGATAGCTCTTCTTATAGTCTTCCATCTCCAGCATAGAAGATGGAATGAAAATCACGAAAATACACTTTTCACCACACACTTTCCACCCATCCTCTACTTGGCAGATTGATACATCACAGTAGCCGGTGTTTGGGAGGCGGCGTGGATGGATTCGACTGGTTCGACTCTTCATTACAACCATCTATCCATAGATGGATACCTAAGGTACGCTTAACGACACATGATGACATCGATAATCTTTCTAAGGTTGTTCAAAATTAAAGCGGAACGGCGTTTCTTTTCTTTTTTTTTCTTTCTTTTGCCTCGTGAAATTATTTTCAGATTAGGAAGTTTGACAACAAATCTGGTATCAATAACATTACTTCAAAGCTTCAATTTGCATACTACGGGAAAGATACGGATAGAATGGGAACACAATGTGTTTGGCGAGGGATTGGCTCGCTTATTTCTTTGTCTTTTTTTTCCCTCTAGCACTATGGTGCTTGTCAACGGCCAAATGTCTCAATTTTTTTTTTCCATAATTAGGCAGTAAGCATATGGGTATGAACTCTCTCCCTTTTGTGTGTTGTTTTCTGCTTGTATTCATCGCCCACACGGATTGCTAGAGGTATACGTAACGTTCTTTTTTTCTCCTTCTTGATATCTCTGATGTATTGTTAAATTCTTTTTTTAACCCATGTGCTATACCTTTCCTAAGAATAGCTTTAATTGTTTACATTATTATATCATATATTTTTCCCATTCATGTTCGTTTGTTGTTGAACTCGGTCATTCTCTCGTCGTTTTCCCATGTCTGCATTTACTTCAGGAGGAACGAGGGTGTGGTGGATGAACAATATTCTATATGTTATATGCACGTGCCTATGGTATATATTCTACTCAGGCATGGGTCCGCCAGTATACTTGCATTGTGCATGCATCGCATTAGAATGTTGATTTTGAAGCCTTTTGCCTCTTAGTTATTCTGATATCATTCAATTTTCTCTCCATGGTACGCAAAAAATGTAATTTTAATGTTCCACCTAAGTTTTAGCTTGACGTCCTCGTTGAAGCGTGTTATATTATTATCAGGCTTGGTCCAGTCTTACAATATCCTAGCAGCATCCACCAGCGTGAGATTAGACCCCTAGCATTCTGATATCGAAGTGGCATTACCACAATGGTTAATAAAGAAAAGCATGTTTCCCAACCTGTCTATAATGTGAATCCTAAATGATTGCGCAGCTTTCACTACGACATCACGCATACATACATGCATACATACATCTTTCCCAGCTAAACTAACCCGTAGATGCAGTGATCCCCCCATCCACAACGATTTTCTGGCCAGTGATATACTTCGCCTGCTCAGAAGCTAAGAAGGCCACTGAATACGCAACATCAAATGAATCCCCCATCCTCCCCATCGGTACAGCTTGATGCCTCTTCTCCACAAACCCTTCCAAATCACCCCCGGCATACTTCTCCGCCAGCAACCCGACAAGCGGTGAATGTATCAACCCAGGCACAACCACATTCAACCTGACGCCCCTCTTTGCATAAATCACCGCAGTGGCCTTGGTGAACTGTATCACCGCCGCTTTCGTTGCACTATATGCCACCTGCGGCTTGCCGATGTAACGCATCCCCGCAATTGAAGAGACATTGACAATTGCACCACCACCCTCCTGCCCCTCCATGATTGGCAGCACGTGGTGACAGCACAAGTACACCGATTTCAAATTGACATCCATCTGTCGGTCCCATGTCTGCTCAGACATTTCTGCTGGCCCACCAGGCTCCGACCGTCCGACGTTGTTGACCAAGATATCGATGCGGCCGCCGTAGCGCGCCATGCACGCTTCCACCAGCATTTTCACATCGACATCTGTGGTGACGTCAGCACTCGTCACAGCGCATTCACCCCCCTCTGCCTCGATGCGGCGCTGCGTGTGTTGTGCTGCGGAGAGGTCGAGGTCGCAGCCGAATACTTTGGCTCCGTTGGTGGCCAGGACGCGGGCCGCTGCAGCGCCGTTCCCCCACATATCCGGGTCGCCGGACTGACCGATGCCTGTTAGTAGGACAACTTTGCCTTTTAGGTCTGGGTAGGTTGCGGGGTTGAAGGAAGTGGTTGTATTTGTTGTTGACGTCATCCGAGCGGTTGTGGGGATTTTAAGGGTGGGAGATGGTTTGTGAAACCGTGCTGAGGGCTGTGATTTTTTTCTTCAAAGTGTTTTGAACAACTGTCCCTCTTTCTTTTCTTTTATTATAGCTTTCTTCTTTCTTTTTCTCCACTCTTGGGCTTTTTTTGGTTCTTAGGAGGGAAATATTCCAGCCGGTTTATTTTTTGAATACTGCACTTGTACCGGGAATATGCGATCTCGGCGCAAACTCGAATGTCAGAAAGACTTTCATAAAGAGTTGATTTTAGATTATGATTTCTAGTAGTCGCCACCAGGGAAACGCAGCATTTGTATGATATGCATAGGTGGTATGGTGAAGCGCGGGGGTTTTAGGCGGGCGCTGGCAGCCGGGTTTATCTTCTCGGAATCGGTAGTCTCGGCAATTCGGGGGCTCACCCATCTTCGGCTCGGGAATTAGGGTCATCGGGAACGGCCCGAATTCCGAGTTTCTATGCTGATTCTGAAAATATTGCATGGACATCTTTCGTGCACCTTGAACAGGTTTCGTGCACCTTGAACAGGAGATGGTTGAAAGCAAAGACACGAAAGTTCCTAGTTTCCCTACCCCGCCAAAAAATCCATTAAACCGCTGTCGCTCTTATTTAGTTATCTCATGACACATTGTCAATGCTAATGGGCGATCTGGTAAGATTTGGCGGAATTTGTTCTTCGGTTCCGAAAAGAATAAATTATGAGATACAATAACTCACATCAATATATGACCTCACCGATCGCACGGGATTGCCAATTTTTGGATTTGCACATATTGATTGAATCAGGCATCTTTGATGGAAGGGCATATGTGGTGAGGCAGTTAGGCTCACATTTTTCGCTGAATGGTATATCAACTATTGCCTATAAACTGCGAACCTTGAATGCTCTCTACACATAGCTGTGCAAATATTACATTTATCAGCTGCGCACTTGAAGACAATCAATTGCACACTTTCAACATATATATATCAGATGCTGCTCCCTCTGAACTTCGCAACTTGTTCTCTTACTTGGCCATATTGGAGTTGGAGGAAAGTGCTTAGCAAAGTTCTTGCTTAAACAAGCAGGTGGATATGCCCAGCTGGCAACAAGCCAAATCTAGATATGGAAATTAGTAGCAGCAGCTCAGAAGAGGAAGCTGCGACAGAGAATACTAAAATAATCACTTGCAATCTCAGGAAAAGAGCTGTTTCTCTGGTCAATAGTCACAATTTTTTTTTGCTTGAGCTAGCGGCAGCTGCTTCCACAAATATCTCCAGCTCTTTCCGTGACGATGCCGTTGTTTGTTTTCATAAATTCTCTGCTTGTCCCCGAAATCCTCTTCTTTTCTCTTCTCTTTTTTTTTTCTTCTTCCCTTTCTCACCATTTCTCCACAGAGTGAATAGGTACGAATGTCTATCCCCCCCAATCCACAAAACCAAACCAAATTCAAGTACAATTAAAAATGGCAACGCTGACAGAGACTATATGGCTTCTAACCCTCTTGCTGGTGTTCCTTCAGCACCCTTTGGTGGTAGCCTGGGTGCGTTGGCGATTTCCATGGCTGTGGCCGCAGCCGGAACCGCCGCTGGCCCGGTGCGTTGAGGTCGTGGTCCACGATGCAACATTCAAACTCGAGGAGTTGTCAGATTAGCGGAGGTGGCTTCGCCGCTTTCGTGCTGGCGGATTCTGAATGAGAGTTCACTTCGAGGACCATGATGGCGGTGATGTCTATGTAGATCACCACAAGCACCAGCAAGAGGGACCAGAGAGGGAGAAATGAAGGATCGTCATTGTCGGTAAATCGCTCACTCGGCGTAGTGGACGTGCTAGGGCTCTGGTTGAGGTGGCTTTTGTTCTCCACGGCGTGGTAGTGTTTGTTAATTACCCTCGACAGCGAACAGGAAGTACCTCCATGGGCTTTTTTTTATTATTTCTTCAGAATTAAATATACTAGCGTGGAGGATACACTGTCTGGTTTTTCCAAGTTTCATTTGCACGTAATGCTTCCCGTGCCATGTTCTTGATAATTAGTTGGAATTGAAAAGAAAATTGGACCAAACAATGGTCACTTGCTGTCATTGAGGTAGATTGAGATATCGCAATACTTACAACCCAGTCCCCTTCCACATGCCTCAGTTTGTGGCCATTTTGTAATCTTCTCCGATTCACTGCTTGAAACCACAAAGTTGAAAAGATAAGAATCTACGGGTAAATGGGGGCAGAAAAATCAGGCTGTAGGTTAGAATAAGGTAGACACTCCCCAGTGATTTTGTAGTCTGTCTGAGTATGTTCTCCATCCTTGCTGAGAATTGTATAAATTTTTGTGACTATGTTCGTCTCGCCAAGATCTTTCGAACACTCATGCGAATAGTGCTTGATCTTATATCCAGTCTTGTGTTGGCGAATCAATTTGATGCCATCCAGGAAGGTAATATTCATGAAAGCGCATAAATTGACGATGCCAGCTCCACTTCCAAGCTTACAGACCCCCCTCTCAACTGGAGCCAAGATAGCAAAACCAGAAAATGCATCTTGGGGCATTTTGAGCAGCAATAACATTGATCGTTCTCCAAATGGCGAAGGAACATCCATCTCTCGGTACACAAGTTATCTGAGTTATCAAGATATCGCCGACCTTGTAGATATCTCTGTGAAAGTGTAGTTGTTTAGAGGCCAGGACGAGGCTTGCATGTGATGGCAAGACAGACTTGTGATTCCAGAGGGAGTAGGTCGTTAATTTGGAGTAGAAGCTTTATCGGAAGGTTCAATATGGTCGGAATCTTCTGGCGAGAAAGTTGATTCCCATTTTGATGATTCGCTTTAGATCTCCGTGATGGGAGCGCTTTTCGCAACCACTTAAGAAATTTGCGGCTATTATAAGTGGCATTTTGCAGCGTCCAGGCCACACGCCTCCTTTGGTATATATAGCACACGAAGCGAACGCTGGAGAGATGAGAGCATATTTCCTCATTCTCCTAATGCCGCAAGATTGATATCATGTAACGTATGCCTAAAGGCGTACGGATAAAGCGAGGCGTTATTAGGAGTGCCATTGGCCAGTTCACTTTTGAACGCTCCATCCCTCATAGTGCAGGAGGAGAACCCTAAATGGAAAACTGGGCTGGGTAAAAGGTGTTCTGAAGCATTGACGGCCGGATTAGGAGGCCGACCCATTTCATCGTTATCATGCTGTAATCAAAATTGATAGAAATTGAGAGAAACCAGGTCGTTGAAAGTTGCAAGTTGAAACAGGCGCGATGGCGGAGTGGTTAACGCGAGAGACTAGAACTGACTAAATTCCGACTAATCTCTTCCCTTCGGGGGCGTAGGTTCGAATCCTGCTCGCGTCGAAATTGTTAAACTCTTTTTTTAATTTTTGGTTTCCGTCCTCAAATCTCCTTCACTAAGACATCGTCCTTTTTCAGGGGAAATTTTGTGGGAAATTTTATAAAATAGGGCCGGTTCTAGTAACTCATAATTAGAGAAGTTTATAATGAACCGAATATTTGCAGGCAGATGCTGCTGGCGGCCAGTAGCCTTATATATACTTATACATTCTGAATTCATGTCGGATACCTAGGAGCTTGTGTTGGTAGTGCCAAGACATTTAGATTACTTAAAATATATTACTAATTATTTTAGAATGGAGAGATCGACAAGGCCACAGAAACCTTCTTTTGACGCCAGAATTCATCAGTTCTACTCGATTACTGAATAACCCCTCGCTGATCACTCAAGATGAGTGGGATACAATAGATTACCTCAATATAGCGTTTATCACCCCTGATGAACACACTGCAATGAAGTCGAAAAATGTTTACATACAGTATTAGTCATTTGGTTCAGACACAACACCATCAAACCAACTTTCCCGATGCAGGTTTTCAAGGCAATGGTCATATTCTGCTAACCGTGCTAGCATAGTTTCAACGCATTTATACTCTTGCTAATACATGACAGTGGAGTTGGAGCTGCCCAACTTGAAGCTACTGCCGTCACTAGCCTCCCTAGACACACCATTAGCCATTATATTTCGTATCGAATGGGGAAAAAAGGCCAAACTTACGCATTGCAAGGACGCCACGCAAAATGCAACTGATGGGTGAATGCAACGGTGCCATCATTCACTTGACAGCTCTCCCGAGGCCTTTGGGGACTGCGATGTAAAAGAAATGCGGTTGTTGATATTGAGGATTCCCTCAGAACCGCAGGGGGACCAAATGAGAGCACCATTTGCGACCTTGTCGTTCCTGACATAAACATTGCCCTTCAACCATGCAGGTCCGGAAATGGAACCCCGGGTGATTGACTTTGTTACACTGTTAATTTCTAATCGAATATCGGCGAAACAGACTTCTAACTTACGGTGCTCGCTGCGCTCTGAGAGAAATAGTATGAAGAAAGGAAATCTGCAGTCACTCCTTCGTCGAGTCTAGCAAAGCCGTGGTACGCGGCATCCAAGATAGGGAAATGGAAACCTCCCGGGTACTTCAATTACAAGGGAAGCTAGCAGTTCTGGGCACGGTCCGCCTGACTACTTCTAGGCCCAATATATGCTTGGAACTTATCAAACCCGAAGGTGACGATTTTGAGGAGGTCATCAGTCAAGCCCGCTCACCAAAAGACCCTCAAGGCTCTTACTGTGATCCTTGGAAAGAACTGTGCTAACGGTGTTTTGGGGACAGCCGTTGCCGGACCTGGCGGTATCGACGATCTGAATTTTGTCCGGTCTAGGACTCTCAACCGGCCTCGCCAAGGCCAAAGCCGGAAGGAGTAGAAGAGCAACAGCGGAGATCATGTTGACAATCATGAGTAGGTATTATGTTCTAGGGTAGGAATGTTTTTTTTTAATTATTTGACGATAGTGCGATGATCGACCAGTTGACAAGGGGAATGCGGGCTCTTTATACTTGTCCCGGGACTTCTCCCATGCGCTACTGAGAACACTCGAGAGGATAGATTCTCACATCCAGTTACTCCATGTGGACTATCAACGCCGTTGACAAAAGGTTTGGGCTTGAGAAGTTTGTTGAATTGGGCTACATGCAAATCCAGGGAAGGACAAAATCATGAAGAGATTGTCCCAAAAAAATAAATAAATAACTCAGTGCAACATGCATCCATAGATACCTAAACAAGATCTAAGCAAACTGAGTTAACTCCCTAGGGAGAATAATCGAGACAATACCACTACCAAACATCGGAGCTCAGCATTCACATTGACGATATGCACATTAACCAATAAACTATCCAGATCTGTAACTTGGGGAACCTTGGAAGAGCAGAAAGAACCTTTTCCTAGTTCCAAGTCCAAAAAAACTGATTGTTCTGGGCCATGTCATCCCAGTACGAACTGGATAATATATTGTTACTATGGGAAAAGGAGGCGTCCGGTCTGTCCTGTCAACTTATGATACCTTTTTGAGCAGGCTCCTGGAGTCGAGATGCCCCAAAAAGGAAATGGAAGATGGAAAGCTCTTCATAGTAGCTATACACACAAAAATAATCAGCAATTGAAGATTGAAACACAACGTGTTATCAAATTCCAGGTGTATTGCAAAATATTAGAGTGTCTATACTTCCCGCGGTTCTCTCGGCATTTGCTACTGGAATTGATAACTAATTAGCGGCTTAAGCTCTTCCTCTTTACTCGGAATATAAAGACCAAGACCAAGTTCAAGATATCTTCGCTGCCAAATTGAGAGATCTTTTGCATTTCTTCTTTATTTAATTGCACATTTCCAAGGTTTGATGATGTCAAAAGAGTGAGGAGTATGAATTCGTAATGCCCTCGATTACTGATGGGTTTAAGCAGCAATTACAAAACTTTATGTTATGATTGTTTCTCCTAGTTGCAGGTTGCATCAAACAACTCTAACTCTGCATAAATATAGTGTAAGAGTATCAATGAAGTCTGCAAATGTAATCTTTGAGGAGTATTTGGTGTTGCATGGCAGAGTTCAGCGTAATTTCATTGGTTCAATTTCACTAGCAGTGTTGATAAATGTATGTAAATCATGCCAGAACCTCTATGATATTGCATGATTCTCCTTCTATCTATCTTTGTGTGCGCATTGCTGAGAGCTATACAGCTCAGTAGAGGTTAAATAAACACTAGAATGATAGATACCACTAACACCCCCCCTGCTGTATAGTTCTCTACAGCATAACACAGAAAATCTATCTAGTTATCATACATTTTGTGGGATATCATGTTCTCCCTTTCCATATTCATATGACATATTTCATATTCTTCAGTTGAGGGGCTCGTATCCGTTCAGTAGGCGGTTTGAAAGCTATTCAAACCTATAGGGATAGCGGCACTGGCATATTTAATTTCCTGATTATCATTGGGATTAGCAAGCGAATTCTTGATGTATCTTTCATATTGAGCCTTGAAATTACCAATAAGATGGCGGTTATCGCGATGCCAGGCCTCATTATGCATATGTGAATTCTTATAGTGGCAGGACAATTCTTCATGACCATAGTGGCGGCAGTAGCTGCAATGTTTACTAGTGAGTGTAGTAGAAGTAGTAGTATTGATATTAGTAGTATTGGATTGGCTCCGGCGGCGGCGTTGGCTGTGACTGTGAGATTGGTGAGATCAGCAGCAGCGGCAGCCACAGCTCTGCTGGCGGGTGGGTGATTTATAGAGCTTGAAGAAGTCTTCAGAGTTAGAATTAGTGGGCTTGAGCTGATTGATTTCTGTGAGTGAACATATGAAGATCTAATCAAGAAGAATATCAATATTCAGGGTGATTGCAACTGCTTTGAACATGTGTTTGGCTTCTATCTTGGTTTGAATGAATTCGCAGAGGTGTTCTGAACTAGAGAGTTCATTGTATAGAATATCAAGAATCTGCCAATCTGGCAGAGGAAAATTGATTTTGAAAAGCTTGATATGCAGATCTTGGGTGTTCAAATAATTCAAATATAGAAATATAGCCACTCATTCTGTTCTGTCCAAAAGGTTGTATCTTACTGCTTATCAAATGAGGAAACAGGAAACCTCTTCTTCATTATTCAGAATAAGGTGGTGTTTTGGTGGTCTCAACGCGGGAGAGGATAGATTCTCTTCAGACAAGATAGTTGCCTCAACCTTTGAGATTAATGAGTTTCAGTACTAATTTGACTGTGTGGAGGAAGGTAGTTATTTTCTTGTCAAGCAGGCTGTCCGGATTGTATTCAGGGGCTTGATCATGAAGAACATGGGAGGCGGGAGGATCTGGGGTTTGATTGATTGATTGGAGCTTCGCGAGTTCCAGGCCTATATGTAGATTATTGTGTTTGATTTCAGCCTTCTTATATTCTATATGAGAGATTTGTTGTAGCTTATTTAGTGTATTGGAGGTGCTTTGGTTGAGTTGAAAGGTAGTATTTTGATTGGAGGATTCAACCCCCCTGTAGCTATTTCAGCCGCAGGGCCTCTCATGGGTATGGGTGTGGGGGATCCCTCATTATTATTCGCAGAGCTAGCAGCTCGCATGTGGAGGCGTAGTTTCTTGATTATCTATTGGCTCAAACAGGGAAGCCACCAATCACATCTGCGGACTGGGCTCTGGAGTGGGTTGTTGGCGCCATATTGTCGGCTGCAGACGGAAGACAAGAATAAGAGGCTAAAAAGAGGATTAAATGAAAATGGTTTAGTAGTGATTAATTAACTGCTGCGTAGCGGAAGAAAAAAAGGGCATTCATAACCTGTCAGAACCTCTATGATATTATTATCTGTTGCTGAGAGCTGCTCGGTAGAGGTCGGATAAGCACCGGACCGGTGGATACCGCTGACAAATCAAGCATTAAATTAGTACTAGAATATACTAGAAAAGGTACCATTTTGTTGACATTGTATTTAAAAATAGAGTACTCCGTAGAGCAAGTAAGAAAGAAAAGAGAGGAAAAGGTGTAATCAATGAAAATTAAGAATAGAGAGAGAGAGCTAAACTGATGAAGCACTCTAGCTTTGCATCCTCTTTTTCACAATGTAGCTGAAATGAAAGATGGAAATATTGGACTTCATGAATAACATCAAACCCCTTTAGAGGAAAGGGTTCATCAACATCACAGATGAAGTAAAACCCAACAAAGCACAAATTAGAAATGGAGTGGCAGGCATATAAAGAGTGAAATACCAAACCCCGCAAAAGAAACACATCGTGAGAAAACCAGCAAAGAAAACAATAATTCAACATGTACGAAAAGTAGGGGAAATTTACTCTTTTAAATATTATTCCCAAGCACACCTCATCCGTCCGTTCTGTCAAGGGCTTCCTCATCAAGGCCAAGAGCGGTTCTCAAAACTGGAATTTCACTATGGTCGCGAGTATTGTTCATTATATGGCAGAATGGAACTTGAACTTTGACTTCCTCCTCGCCGTCCTCCGTTTCGTTTGCGATTTCAGCTTCGAAAAGGAGCTCCCCTCCATTTTGCCATTTGTCTCCGGATTGAAGCATATCACCCATCAGCAATCTGCTGAGGGTCTGAGCAATTCCCCGAAATACTAAGAAGAAGATCGAGGTAGTGGAATAGTCGGGAGCGTGAAGTCCGCTGTCTAATGTCCGTTTCATGCCAAAAAGTGCATGGAGGCATCGAGTGGGGTCGGTATATATTGGGAATGGGCATTTCGTTATGTCCGCATACATAGAGATGAGACTTGAAGCGCCGCAACCAACGATGGCAACAGCTGTGTCGGTGGGTAGCTGCGATGGGGCTGGAATACTCGAAGAAACAGCACTGACATAATCCTGACAGCTCTGTAGAAGATTGATGTTAGTTGGTGATATACTCGAAACTTTTTTTTTTTTTGCAGAAAAGACACGCTGCAACGTGCCCTTTCGTTACGCTTAGTACTTACTCCGCAAAAGAAATGGCGAACAAAAATAATTAAGGTTCGCTTTTTTTTACCCTGTCCCGAAGGCTTATACACATCTTCGAATAGTACTTCATTCCCATCCACATCTAAAACAGTTATCTTAGCGACATCTTTTAGGATAGATTCTGAAGGCGACCCAGAGGAGGCGTGGTTTGGTGGATTCGGGGTTGAAATTGGGTGGTGTGCATCCGGGGCATGTTCGTTTTTGTGGCTGCGTTGCGACGAACTAGTTGGGGAGATATGATGGTCGTCCATGGCTATATACCAATATATAAGAACAAAGTTGAGGCGAGAAATGTGGATTCCCTCATATCCGCCGTCGAAGCCAATTCGAGAGCAAGCCTAAAACACACCACTATTAATTATCCTTGCTAGTTGTATACAAAATATAGGGGCTTATAGAGATAGAATGTGCGAGCCAAGAGGCTAACAATTAGTATAACCGAGCAATTGTAGTTGGCTGATGGAAATCGTAGAAGCAGTGGGATGAAAGTTAATAGAGACTGCAACGGCTAGCTGCGTATAACCTCGAGTGTCTGAGCAATTATGATCACAGTATGCAGAAATTGACAGAAGGTGGCAAGCTTGATTGAATAAAGAGAGCTAGCTAGCGAGACAGCTATATGGTGGAAAACTAGGTCACATGACCAGAGGGTCTGACACCCCCACTCACCATAGTAGTGATACTCAAAACTATATACAAAAATAGGCCTACTGCCAAGTACAGGTATAAAAGAAACTGAAAAAATAGAATAATTAAAATAGAAAAAAATCAGTTCAAGTATCATTCTTCTCAATATCTATTCTCTCTAGCTCTTAATCTTTAAAATATTCTTTCATCTCTTATACTTCATAGGCTTCAGAGACTTAGTAAGGTTATTCACTGCATTCTCAGTAGAGAGTATATAGCAGAGCTTGATTTCACTCTTTTAAATAAGATTGTGAAGTGTATGATAGTGAATCTTTATATGCTTCAAGCAGCATGAAATAGCTTCACTAGATAAGAGCTCAATAGCAGACTTATTATCAGCATGAATGATATAGATAAGAGTATTAGAGAGAGAGAAAATGAGTCTATCTTCAGCATCTAATTCATTTCATCAGATAGAGAGAAAGCTGATATCAGTAAGAAGCTTACAGAGATGAATTAGCTTATAGACAGTTTTAGCAGATAATATATATTCAGTCTCAGTAGATAATTTAAATACATCTATCTGCTTGCAGCTTCATCACATCACTGAGCTATCAGCTATATAGATAATATAGTCAGTAGTGAAGTGAGAGTCAGAGTCTCTACTCACTTAATCAGTATTCATATATATAATGAGTTTAATATCAGCATTTCTATAATAGATAATACTCTCATTTATTACACTCTGAAGATAGTGAAGTGTATATTTAAAAACAGCTCAATTCTTTGATATAGAGCAGAAGCTAAAATGTTCAAGAAATTCACTGATAAAACTTATATCAGAGTAAGTATTAACAGTAAAATACTGAAGAGATTCAATATCTGATTAATAGAAGCAGAGTGTAAAATTTCTTGTATAGATAACAGACTCTTCATTATCATTTATAAAATCAATATTCTTCTTTATAAAGATGAAGATAGAGTGACAGTCATTCATAGAGAATTTCTTCAAAAGATTCTTAATAAATAGAGATTGAGATAGTATTAAAGAAGTGAAATCTCACTCTATCTTCATACTTAAATAGTGATTAGTGTCTCTCACATTTTTAATTTTATAGTGAGCAGATATTTCAGAGTGAGCTCAGTGCAGATTATTTATATTCAGACTGTATAATCAAACATTATTAATATAGATGATAATATAGATAACACAGACATTATAAATGAATAGATCTGTGTTATAGAAACTGATATAGAAGTCTGAAGTAATGAGTATTTTTCACAGCTCTTTATATTATAATAGAGCAGCTTACTTGAAACTGTAGAGTCTCTGTATTAACTTATATACAAGATCTCTCTGACTCTCTTTGAATTCAGTGAGTTGATACATATATATACATTCATGCTTCAGTAATTGAGTGTTAAGAAACACAGTAATCATGTCAATCTGCAGCATCTGTCAATCACAGAATATCAAGATTGCTATGAGAGCTTAGAATGTGAAGATAGATATCATGAAAATATACATTCTATTATAGTTAATCTCTCTTTTTTAATAGTTTCTGCAGACTACTCATCTAGCTTTATATCAGATAATATTACTCATATTATTAACTTTCTTATCAAATACTTATAGATCATGTAGAACAGTTATATTCAGAGTGCATTTAACTAGACATCAGATCTCTATTAGCTTCAATCTATTAATTTTATTAAGACAGGCACAATGATAGTATTTTTATTTGAGAGATTCACAGACTCATGAGAGGTTTTTCAGAAGTGATAGAGTAACAATTACTGAGTTTATAGATAGTTTCAAATTTGATGATGTGATATTTCATTTAAAAAGATTGATTCTAGAGTTAAACTTATTCACATCATCTTTCACTGAATCTGTGATATTAGTTTTATCAGAGACATGTATGTTCTGCACTAAAAAGATTGAAATTCTTGATATAAGTTCATAATCAATTCATCAATCATTTATAGATTTCATGAATAGAGAAGGCTTGAGATGAAATGCTTCTTCAATGAAGAGATTGAGAGTGAGATGATTAGAAACTGTAATAGCAGCTTGATGAGCAGCAGAGAGTAATTACTTCATATTCTCTGATAGTGAGACAGAAGAATCTACTGCATGAAGATTCTCTTGAAAAACAACATTCTTTGAGATATAGAGATGCTCATTCAAGGGGTCAATCAGACAATAATTAGTGAAATTATTATATTCAATAAAGACTAGCTCTAGTGAGCAGAAGATCATCTTATCAATGAGTCTCAGAACTATCTTTAAGAAAGCCTTGCAGTCTCAACAATATATATCATGAACTGATGAAAGAGCTTCAAGCCATGTCTTATACAGAGTAATCAGCTTCAGATTGAAGTTCTTGAAACTGTTATATAGAATAGTTAATATCAGTATTAAATTAAGAAGCTCTGTAGCTGCAATTACAGCTTCACTTCACATCTTTTCAGAAGCAGAGACATCTATTAATAGAGCTTGAGCTTTTTCACATATCAATTCAATAGAGTGTTCAGATACATCATCTTGCTGTGAGATGTGAAAAGAAGTAGATTCTCATTTAATTTCTTCAGATAGCATATATTGAATGATCATATTTAAATTCAATTTATCATAGTCAGAATAAACAATTGCAATCTCACATTCTAGCAGATTCTTAATAAATTGATTGAAGATATATAGATATTTAAGAGTTTCATTCTTTCACTTTAAAAGAAAGATTCATCTCATTCTAGTGACATTGTCAGTTATAATCAATGTCAGCTTCTTACTGCTATATATAGCAGCTTCAGAGACAGAGAGCTGACTCTCACTGAGTATCTGACTCTCACTGAGTGTCTGACTCTCACTGAGCATCTGACTCTCATCAAAGATATTCACTTAAATCTTTAAAGCTTTTTAAGTGACACAGTGAAGCAGAGAATTTTTATAGAATATCTGCTTCTGAGAGATCTTCACACATATAGCACAGAATGAGAGCTTCTTAGAACTCATTATCATGATATCAAATTGAGAATCTCTGAACATTTTAATGAGATTGTCAGCTCTGATATGATCTAGTCAATAATATCATTCATTAATTGTCAATTGCTTCAGAAGAATAGCAGAAATCTGAGAAGAAGAGAATATAATAAATGAGTCAGTATCAGAATTCTGAGAATTAACTAGATACTCTATCTCATCTCTACTAAATGAGTCAAGAGATGCTGCATTGAGATTGTATTCAGTTGACACAGTTTTCAGCTTTGAGACAGCTATATAGATAAGAGCTCTGTATATCAAATCATTCATAACTCTCTCATATGTCAGAGAGTTGTCAGAGAGAATGTAGATATTGTAATGAGAAAGATTGACATATATGACATTCTGATTATCTGAAGAGATAATTTCAAAATAGTTTTCTGCATCTATATACATATCACAGTGAGAATAGCTCTGGCATTTCAATAGATCAGCAGAAATGAGATTAGCAGAGAGTTCAGAGACAAAGTAGATGAAATTGAATTCAATCATTCTATTCTTTATAGAGATGAACATCATTTCAACACTCTGAACCTTCAAAATAGCTTTATTAGTGACTTAAATTATCAGACTGTCAATTGAAAAGAATATTAAGAATAGAGATCTCTCATTAATCATATAACTCTCAGCATCAGTATCTTATATAGATACAGAGAATAAATGAAATTTCACTAGATATACTGAAACTCTAATAATCTTCACTAGATTAATTAATTGATATGAATTTTCACTGTTGAAGATGATCAATTGATCACTACTCTCACTATTATTCTTATTCTGAAATTCTTTGATTTTAGCAGTATTTTTCTTCTACTAATTCTTCAGAGCAGTTTCAGAGTGAGCAGTTCAACACATTTCATTATAATATTAATTACACTCTGAGCAGATAGATGCAGA